>BSAI01000187.1:1825827-1871189 GCA_036245035.1 Adrianichthys oophorus | reverse complement strand
TTGTTTTGTAGTCTAAGGCAGCTTGCAGTCAGTGCAGTACCTATTTTTTGGCTGCGCTGTCTTAGGTAGGCGCCTTCCTCCCGGCCTTTTTTCGCGGTACTTTGGTGACGGCGCACATGTGACATTGGTTTAAAAAACTAACCAGCATGCACCGCAATGCAAGCGATCTGCACAGCGCTGCATCTGCCTTTATGGAGAGAAATAAGTATCACGCCGATTTGTGTGTGCATGATTCTTGATTTGTAACTCATAAAATACATTTTGTGCATAAGTACAAAAATTACAACATTTTGAAAAATACAAAATACAATTTACACATGCACAACTTAAAATTACAAGAGCTTGAAACTAACTACACGCACAAATCTTTAAAAATTATGCACAAATAGCTTGTTACACAGACACAAAACCTGTTAACAGAGTTGTTATTCACACAGTAGTCCGAGCGTGTGCACCCAGCATCACATCAAACACGGAGGAAATAAAGAAATTCCATCACGTCGGTTAGACTCAACTTTTTCACACACAACTTTATTTGTCGACAGCTTCTTTTTCTTTTTCAATACAGGTCACGTGTTTTCTACAAAGCCTCTCATTGGATAAAGTCATAACGTCATAACTTATAACAAACTACAATATAAATTATCACTGAGAACACAGAATATGCACATGTTAACATCCCCACTTGTTCTCACGTTGTCATATATGGATAGGCAAATTTAACTATAGTTACAGTTAATAATTACAGTTTCAGCCTGTTAGCTACTTGGAGATAGCAGCTAATGTTTTTAGCTTGTTAGCTACATGAAGCTAGCAGCTAATATTTTTAGCCATTAGCTCCACGGAGCTAGCAGCTAATGTTTTCAGCCTGTTAGCTACTTGGAGATAGCAGCTTAAGTTTTTAACTGTTTAACTGTTTTTGTTGATGGTGAGGAATGAACACTATAATACACTTAAAAGCTCAATCTGTTGGTTTTTCATGGTATGGCTACTTTAACACAAACAAAAGCTTATGTCTTTTGAACCGTATTCCTCAGACTAAAAGTGACAAATTTGAATGTAAGGATCTAAAGTCCGACTCCGATCACCTTTTGATATGTCTTAAAAGTGTTCCCAGTGGCCTTTTAATCATTTATTATTATTTACGGCTGCCACAGAAGGAGACAGGAGTCCATTTTCCAAAGGAGAAGAGGAGTTTTTGGATAATACTGAAGCATTTGGGGTTCAACCATATATGTGTGAACTGGAATATTCAGAGGGAGAAGAAAGTGGAAGTGACGATCAAAGTGATGATGATGCCTGGAGGACTGGACAGACTGAATGGTGCTCATGCGGCATGTGTGGACCAATGCCGACCGTCGCCAAAGCCGTTGCTGCAGAGAGTTGGATGTTTTAAAGGACAAAAGAGAAAATGGGGAAAAAATCTTTATAGCATCCATCACCAACCAAAAGAAAAATACAAAAGACGCGAGAGTTCATACAAAGTGTTGCAGTTTACTTAGAATGTACGACAATCTCAATAATCAGCTGTTATTGGCATCTCTTTAAATGTGTTCCAATCAGCGCGTCGTCTTGGACCTTCTTTGGACCGTCATAAACAAGCTCAAAACATCATATTGATCTTACCACAGCAGCTTGGTATACTCCTGGTAACACTCTTAAATCATTTTTTATGTCAAATAAGGCTGACAATACTCTAAAAGAAACAATGACCTTTCTAGTACAACACAACCGATATCAATCCTCGTTGATCGGACACAGTAAAGCATGAACCGTCCAGGCTGCTGTATGACATATGTGTACTACGTCATTGGCTATTCCAATTTCTGTCGCTAGAGGCGCTGCATGTCTCATTTGACAAAATTGCAGGAAAATGGTGGCTTCCATGATTGTCACAGGAAATTCAAATGTATTTTTATAAAGCAAATGTCATGAATGAATCGACAGAATAATGGCATTTCTTAGCTAGTACGAGTTAATGTTTTTTTTGATAGTCCTACTTTAAGTGGATGCATCAGAAAGCAGGGCGCTTGTGGTCTGCTGACTGTAGCATCTATGTCACTGCTACAGGCTTTTTTAAACACAAGTTTTTCATCTGCTCCTGAGTCACAAAAATTTGAATAGAGAAATACTCGCAAATGAACTTTTAAGCTTAATTTTCCACCAATTATCCACCATCATGAGAAAAATGATTAAGAACATGTTAAAAACACCAAAAACACAGTTTTTCATTGGAGTTGGTTTTTAAAGACAAGAAGAGATTGAAATATTCTCCTGAAAAAAATGCATCACAGTCAATGAGAGAAATCCTCCTCTTCTGCTGATATTTGGGGCCAGTGTGAAAAAAACGCCACATCTCAGGACTTCCAGAGTTAGATTCCCTAAACGCCAGGAATGATGACTATGTTGTGATGTAAAAGCTTTTTTTTTTTTTGAGAAAACAATGTCTGAGATCTGGCAAAACCAATCCATGAAGAGTTTGGGCATTTCTCACACTGCACCACTGATGCATGTCTCTAATGCAACATCTATGACAACTGAATATTCTCTCTGAGATGGCTTTAAGCTGTAACATTTTAGTGTTAGAGGGTACAGAGACAGGGTTAGATGGAGGAAGCTGATGTGACCCCTGAAGGAAAAAGCAGAAAAGAAACGACTGCCTGACCAACAAGCGCTCAGAGAAGAAACTTTATTTCAGCACATCAGACTGATGTTTCCTGAGGCTGCGTCACTGCTGTCACTGGATTATTGAGATTGGGCTTGTAGTTGTCATCGGATCAGCCCTTTAATATGACCCTTTACTCATTTCAAATGAACTAAGAACGTCTCCACTCAGAAGGCAGGTTATCATTAAAAGTTGTGAACTTTTGGAGCAAACACCTAGTAGGCCAGACTTAACAACATAGATCTTTGGTTTATATCATGAAACACAGTCATTCAAGATTCTGAATGTTTCTGTCACAAAGCTACATGTCAGATTTCCATTTATTTCTCACACTTTTTAACAGAATTTTTTCAAGAACAGTTTGAAAGGTTTGACACAAAAAATATTCAGTTTAAGAACACATTTTTATGAGAAACTTTCATGAATGTGATAAAAAAAAAAAAAACATGACATTAATGTTCTACAAGTCAAGGATTCTGGAGCGTTCCCCTGTGACGCTACTAACAAAGGGTTAAATGATTCATAGGCCAGTGAGTAACAACATCATGGCTGCAGCCTATATAGAGAAGAGTGTCAGCATCTCTCCATTTATGGTCATTTCATTACTAAACACTAAAAGGAGATAACAGTGACATGAGTGAAGCTCATTCTGCATAGCTCTGAATGAACTGCGTGTTTACATCAGAGTCGAGCTGGAGTTTTGCTTCAAGAGTTTTTTCTTAAAAAACGTCCAAAGCTAAACCTGACTGTCGGTGTGTCTTCATTCCAGAGTACACATATTTAACTGTCCTGCTATATAAACAGATGTGCTGCCTTTTCTGTGACGAGGTTTCTCTGCTGCATCAAGATTCCTGCATGTTTGGCACCTCCTCTTCCTCAAGCACCGCACTTTCCAGTTTACCTGCACAAGAGTAAAGAAGTTCATCGTTGAGGTGTCACTGCATGCCAGAACGTACCTGCTCACAACTACAGAAAAACATTTGAAAGATGTGGACAATGAAACAGGCTGTCTACAGACGCCCAGAAGTTAAATTTAAGACTTTTTAAGACCATTCAAAACCAAAGTGAAGGCTGTGTCTTAAAAGAAAAGGAAAATGAACTTTAAAGAAAGTGAACAAAAGGAACAACCAATGAGCAACGCCGTGCTGCTCGAACAAGCTTAGGTTTCAACAGCAGCACCGTTCTGTTCTGGTCTATGTGACAGTAGGCTACGTCATGGTAACCTCCATCCGCTCCCATGTTAAATGGAGAGGGGAGGGGGTTTTCCTGTTCCATTCAGGTAACACGGCTCCATCTGCAGTTTCTTCTTCTTTGCTCTCTGAGTGCTAATGAGGCTGGTGCTCCTGTGCACTAGCTCTCAGGACGCACGTTCGGTGTATGTTTGCCCTCTTCACCATGTGCTTTTCCTCAAAGTTAAGTGAGATGCTGGGATCTCCTGTCTGTCCTGACTGCAGGGCTCATTTTATTCTCACTTTTTCACCCAGGAAAGGTGCCATTACTTCTGCTGACTGGACTTTGGACCCACAATGCCAAAAGCCCTAGTCGCATCACCCCAGTCAGTGGGCCGCTGCAGCGACCAGAAGAGGTGCAGCGCTGTTGGGAGTGTTCACCGAGGTGTTTCTTGTTGGGTTAAAGCCAGCACCCACTCAGAACTCTTGTGGGACAATGATCTGTCTTTATATATTTTATAGTACTGCGTGAGTGTCAGCATGTGTATTTTTTTTATCCGTCTTCACAGCCAGTCCTTCACCAGAACTGGTGTGGTCCTCCTGGTGTGCTGTGCTTCCTGGGTTGGAGTTACCCCTCCCTTCACTGTTTGCGTGTGGGGCAATTTTGTACATGAATGGGGTGTTTAGTAGTTTTAGGTTTCCTGCCCCACCTGTTGACTTAGTCTGGCGTGTGCAGGTAGGCTGATCACATCATTGTTTTAGAACTTTTGACGGCTTTTTATGTATTTGCCTGGTGTGATCACACCAGTGAGTGTGAACACCTTGCACCATTGATGTTGCCACAATTGAATTGGGACCTGCTGTCCCCGTGACTGGTGACCAGCGGTCGGGAGAGAGCCCCGTGTCTGAGGCGCTGTCGGGGGCGGGGCTGCAGCGATGAACTGTTTGATTCTGGAAATTATTTTTATTTTTAAAGGACAAGTGTAATAAAAGCCCATATTCAGACTTTTTTTTATATATTAATTAGCCGGCACATCTGTTTTAGAAAGCTGGAAAATATCAAGTTTCACCAGATTTTATTCACCGTCTAAGTTCAGAGCGGCTGATCAGAAAACTCTGATGACCCAGCATTCCAGTAGCATTTAAACGCATCACTTACGCACGAATCTGGGAGACGTGAAAAGAGTCTCAAATCAGATTCATGTGTAAATGCGGTTTTGTGTGTGCGTAACAAGTGATTTGTGCATATTTTTAAAGATTTGTGCATATAGTTAGTTTCAAGCTGTCGTAATTTGAAGCTGTGCATGTGTACATTGTACTTTGTATTTTTTAATATTTTGTAATTTTTGTAGTCATGCACAAAACTTATTTTATGAGTTACAAATCAAGGATTACGCACGCACAAATCCAAAGTTACGCACAAATCAAGAATTATGCATGCACAAATCCAAAGTTACGCACAAATCAAGGATTACGCACGCACGAACCTAAAGTTATGCACGAATCAAGGATTACGCACGCACAAACCTAAAGTTACGCACAAACCTAAAGTTACGCACAAATCAAGGATTATGCACGCACAAATCCAAAGTTACGCACAAATCAAGGATTATGCACGCACAAACCTAAAGTTACGCACAAACCTAAAGTTACGCACAAATCAAGAATTATGCACGCACAAACCTAAAGTTATGCACAAATCAAGAATTATGCACGCACAAATCCAAAGTTACGCACAAATGTAAAGTTATGCACAAATCAAAATTACGCACGCACAAATCGGACTGATACTTATTTCTCTCCATAGACTACCTTCTCTCTCTTTGTCACCATCCGACCGCATTTCTCAAACCTGAAGCTCCACTACTGTAGATCTTGGTTGTGTGGATCAGGGACTCAATGTCGCACTACCTCTTAGCGTATAGCTTGATGTCTTCCATGCAGAGGAGGTGACTGATGGTTGCCCCATTCCTGAATCGGTATCCATAGCCAGTCTTGCTGAATATTTGGCTGACGGGGTTCAGACCTATGCAGAACATCAGTGGGGACAGAGCGTCTTCTTGGTATATGCCACATTTGATGGACACTTGTGCAGGTTGCTTGCCATTGGTTTCAAGGATGATTTTTCATAACTTCATTAAGTTTCCTATGAAGGCTCTAAAGGTGCATTCAGACAGAATGCAATTAACGTGGCCAATTCACATGGCCCGCCCCCTCTTGCCATGCAGAGAATACGCTGCTCGACACATGGCCAAAAATGTGTTACCTAAGCTTGCCGCCTCGTTCACGTGTGGGATGAGCTAGCAGCTAATGTTTTTAGCCTGATTGCTACATGGAGCTAGCAGCTAATGTTTTTAGCCTGATTGCTACATGGAGCTAGCAGCTAAAGTTTTGTAGCCTGATTGCTACATGGAGCTAGCAGCTAATGTTTTATAGCCCGATTGCTACATGGAGCTAGCAGCTAATGTTTGTAGCCTGATTGCTACATGAAGTTAGCAGCTAATGTTTTTAGCCTGATTGCTACATGAAGCTAGCAGCTAATGTTTTTAGCCTGATTGCTACATGGAGCTAGCAGCTAATGTTTGTAGCCTGATTGCTACATTAAGCTAGCAGCTAATGTTTGTAGCCTGTTTGCTACATGAAGCTAGCAGCTAATGTTTTTAGCCTGATTGCTACATGGAGCTAGCAGCTAATGTTTGTAGCCTGATTGCTACACGGAGCTAGTAGCTAATGTTTGTAGCCTGATTGCTACATGAAGCTAGTAGCTAATGTTTGTAGCCTGATTGCTACATGGAGCTAGTAGCTAATCTTTTTAGGCTGTTAGCTACATAAAGCTAGCAGCTAATGTTTGTAGCCTGATTGCTACACGGAGCTAGTAGCTAATGTTTGTAGCCTGATTGCTACATGAAGCTAGCAGCTAATGTTTGTAGCCTGATTGCTACACGGAGCTAGTAGCTAATGTTTGTAGCCTGATTGCTACATGGAGCTAGTAGCTAATCTTTTTAGGCTGTTAGCTACATAAAGTTAGCAGCTACTGTTTGTAGCCTGATTGCTACACGGAGTTGCGTCTGTTTATCTCATTTACAATGCATGGGAGACACAGATGATGTTTAGAGATCAGGTTTATTTATCTTTGAAGAGCTCTACAGAAACATCAGTGATCATGTCTCCATGTTTGGGTTCATAAGAACATTTAGTCTCCCTTTAGCTCCAGGAAGTTTCTCTCCTGCTGCTGTGTCTGATTGACGGTCGCTTCTGTGGTGTTTCAGTCAGTCTCTGTCCGAGTTCAAATGCTTACTGTCACGTATTAACACGAGAGGACAAAAATAAAAACAAGAATAAAATGAGTGGACCTTTTTCTTCAGGAGGCCTGAGAAGACTGCTTTTCCATCCAGCAGCGGCCCCTCTCCCGGGAGCCGGCATAGTGAGCGTGTCCATGACAGCTCCATAGGTCCTGCATCCTATTGGATGTTTTCACCCCGCTTTCACTGAAAACGTCACGTTGCCTGAAGCTGAGTCCTTGATTGGTTAAGGAGACTCAACCACCTCCCCAGAGTTCAGATTTTTTTTTAACTCTGGCCAGTCGTGGTGGCTGCTCAATTCGCGCCAAAGAACCTCAATTCATGTCTCTACCTTGACTTTACATTGAAATTGGCCGCCTCTGCTGCTCGAATTGCGTTCGGTGTGAGTGCACCGATGTTGTACAGCTCCAAGCATTCAGTGATCCAGGTGCGTGACATTGAGTCATAGGCTTAGTTTGGTCCAGATCGAGTCCTGAGTCTTGGTCTGTATTCAGACTGCCGTCAACAGAACATTTCTTTTTTTGAACTAAAGCTTGTAAACAAAAGCACGTGACTAAAGATCTCTTCAGTGATTGGCCAGGAATTATGTGGGCAGGGCAAAGCAATAAGAGAAAGAATAATGGGAGTCCTGTGCTTAGCAGTTCTTGTGGGGATAGTTCACTGATTCAAACTTTATATTTTGCTGATCAATTTTGAATGTCTGTATCACTGCCAGGTTCAACACTTTTTACTGCTGCTTTGGTACAGTGGAGGCACGCTGCAGGACGGTTACTGAGGAGACAATGGCTATGAAGGGACACTGATAAGTGTCTATGACAAAGAGATTGTGGGAAAAACGGTGTGAGAAGCAGGGGCGGAGCTATGGGGGGAGCTATTATTTTTATTTTCAGGTTTTGTTTGATTTGTTATGCAGCATGTTCATATTGTATAACTTTGACAGGATATATTTTATGGTGAGCAAAATCTTTTAGGATAATATAACATTTAAGTCTGTTTTTCTTAAATAAAAGGACAAAAGTAAAGTAATTTAAATGCTTTTTCTTTCAACATTTACTTTATTTCTAAGTTGTATAATTTTGAAAGGTTACATTTTTATAGAGACCAGAATCTTATATGTTATTTATAGTTTAAGTTGGTTTATTCTGGAATAATATTCCTGTTTGTTTTTAATTATATTTGTGTTAGTAAAAGTTCATTTTTAGAAGTTTAGAAGTTTTAAAGGTTTAGTTTTGGTGTGTTCTATAAATGTTTATCATGTTTGGCCCCTGACATAAGGTTTGTTTTGGATGTTGGCCTCCTGTGTGAGTGAGTTTGACACCCCTGGTCTAATGTAAGTTCCATATAGCGTTGTCTGTCTGCCTGTGATAAGATATACCGTATACGGCACTGACTATGGCTTAGCTGAGTTGATGATCAGAAGTTGCAGATACGGAGTGCAGGAGTGTGAAAGGAGAACATCGCTAGGGCTACACCTGTGGTTGTTCACCAACAGACACCTCTCCTTGTCTTCCACGACTCCATTGTTCTGTTTATGCAGTAAACTCGGACAAAGTCATCTGGCTGGATGGTGTTGTATGGTACCACTGGTTAAAGCTGCAGTCCTGAATGTCACTGTAACTTCACCCTCACCCTGAGGTTGACCAGCCAGTTAGTTACCCAGTGACTGGACTTTGACGAGCAGGATACAAGGTGAAGAAGGACAGTGGGCCAGTGCCTTCATCCTGTTCCCAACAGCAGTTTGCTTTCGTCCTGGATGACGGTGCTTTGTTGTTGGAGTCTTCTGGATCTCACTTTGCCATGGGTTGGGGTTTGAAGATTGAGAAAAGCTGGGTGCACTGTGCACCGATGGAAATGAAAGTTGCCTTTTATGTAGTGATCGCCATCTTACAAAAGTAAACTAGTGAAGTTACATGGAAAAAGAACAAAAGTATGACAAATAAATGAGAAACAAAGTTTGGTTGGAGGTGTCGTAACAGCAGCTGACCTTGATGATGACTTTGGTTCTCACAGTTATCAAGCTGTTCCAGAGTTTGTTGGAAAGCTTTCTCCACAGCCCATCCTCAAGATTAGACGCCTGCTGTTCCAGAGAGGCCATCCTCTTTAAAATTGTGTTCAGCTACACAAAAAGATCTGTAATTGGCTTGTATGTATTAGTTGCTTGTATAAGTATGGCTGCAGGTTTATCTTTTAATAATTTTGGTTCCACACCTCTCTATCATGTTCTCTCTTGATACGTTGTTCTCCCATCTGCCACCTGCACTGTGTCTTTGTTCTCAGCAACATTAGAGGAAACCATGGCAACATGCCCAGATTGAATGATAGTCCACAAAAGTTCAAGCAGATTTTAAGGCTGAAAATCTTCATCAGTGTTTGAAGGTGGTTGAAGATTGTATTGATCCACAACTGCACAACAAGAATACATTTTTGTAAAGAATATCAAAGCATCAATATGAATCCTAACCTAAAGAGGCCATGAATCTGTCACTGTGAAAGGATGAGGAGCATCTTCAGAGTACAAGATTACTTCTTTAATCCCAGCCACTGTTTTCTAAACTCAGAGTACATTCTAATCAAATGTTTGTGCAAGAAGGACGTTTTCAAAAAACTATTGCTTTTAGGCACTGCAAATCTTAGTTTGTGACACAAAAGGAAAAACAGATTTTTGAAAAGATCTTATTAGGTTTAAAGCGTGGGAGAAGGTCAGATGAAAGGCAGCTACCGGGAGATGGAGTCAGGACTTGGTGCTTCCTTTTTCGTGGTGCACGACAAATCTGAGGAAAGGGAAGAGAAGAAAAGAGGTGGAGAGGACATCACCCAAAGCCACAAGAGGGAAGAGGAGAAGAGGAGAAGGAGAGAAGAGAGTTAGCAGTGTCACGTCTAACTTAGTTTGAAGAGATGATTTGTTAGTCAGATCTGGATGAGTTTTAAGAACTCCAGACTAAAAGGACGACACAAAGGTCAGAAACACGACTCAGAGGGCAGCTGCTCTGCTTCCTCTGTGTTTTACCTCAGGCTGGTTGATAAGAAAGCAGGCAGTTTTATTCAACGTTGATCTGGATTCATTTGATTTTGGATGACTGAAAATACTTCACAATCAAAACAAACATGATAGAAATCTCTTTCATTTCTGCAAACAATGTTGTCGGTTAGACCAACTTCAGGGCTTTAGTCACAGCTGCCCTCATGGGCAGATACGAGCTGTCTGAGAGCTAAAAGGGGGCAGTTAGCCTGCAGGAAGCATCAAGACCACTTGGTGGGCCCTTAAAACCAAAATGTTTGTTTTTCTCCAGGCATGCTGTGGGCAGCAGGTCATAGTGTGCACCATACAACACACAAGGGGGTGTAAGGGCAGGTGCATTGTACAGTTTTTGGGCTTTTTTTAGCATCACCCACATGTCACTATAAACACTGACCACACACAACAATGTCATTTTCAAGGATGACATTTTCATGACATCCCTTGAGGTGGCCATACAGGGCTCAAGGGAACCTCAGGACACACCTCCCCTTAAGATACAGCCGCTCCTCTTTACAGCCTGGACAACCCAAAAACCCACAGCATCAACAGGTGTGCACGTGACCCAGGCTGGCTGAAAACAAAACCCAACAATCTGTTAAATCTGGGAAACATCCAACGACAAAGCCTTCTTGATCACCATCAGAGATGCATGCTAGCCTGAGCTCACATTTCTTTTTTCAATCACTCTAACAAGCAGTAGATGGCAGCACTGCTTAGTGGGAGTTAAACCAACTCAGGCTAACATCCAGAGCAATGTGATGTACTCCAACCTGTGGCTTCAGCTCAGCAAACAATGATCACAGTTTTTAAAACAACATTTTCTTTTGGGAAATAAAGAAAATTTAGTCCACTTTTGTTGAATGACAGGAAACTAAAACAAGTGATATCTGACTAAAATAGTTAGAAGTTTTACTGAGAACGATTGTTTTGGATTTTTGGTTTCTCTTAAATGTTTATGTTTTCAATGTCTGGTTGGTTCCATCACCATCCTGTCCGTCTGTATCTGGAGTTCCACAGGATCTTTGCTCTCTCATTCTCTACCACTTTCTGAGATGCTTCTCATTTTGACTTTGGGGTTTCCCGTCCATATTCTGCACACATGTTCCTGTTTACTATTCCAGCCACTTGGTTGTGGCGCTCCATGGATGCTTTCCCAGCCAGCATCTTACAGCCTGCAGTTCTGTTGTTTCAGGCGCCTCTTTGCATAGCCTACACCTTTGGTCTTGTCTGGTAGATCTGAGCCTCTATCGCTCTGGTGTTCAGGGTTTGTTCCTGAGCTGACAGGATGAGCGCTTCTGTGCTGTCCTGTAGGCCAGCCCTTTCTAGCCATTGGTAGGACTTTTTCATATCAGGCACTTCAGTTATGGTTCAGTGGGACATCCCATGCAGGAGCTTGTCCTCCAGCATCCTCTGCTATTCATTGCCTGAGACATTCACTGATCACACTGTCAGTTGGGGCCGTGTTCTTGGTGTATTCATGCATCTTGGATGTTTCATCCTGGATAGTGGCTGATAATTTCTAGCATGTGGTCACACTCAGCCAACACAAACACACAGTCACCTGTTGCTTCATGTCCTTGTTACTTTTTGAAATGACTAAGACTCATAACTACAACACACTGATCTGTAAGAACACACAAGAATACAAAACATGGCACATTGTTTGAAATATGCATGTGTTTTTCTATGCATGACATTAAAAAAAAAACTTTAAAGTAATTATTTTATGATTATTTTTGTTTGCGTGGCGAGCTCTCAAAAGTATTCCTAGTACATTTTTTACCAGAATATTGTGAAAATGTAATATGTTGGGTCCTGACTAGAGCTGAATATGATGTTATAAGACTGGATACGAACACATTAGGATAGCAAATAACTTAAAATTCAAAAGTTTACCTGTGCAGCTTCTTCAGGAAATGACGTCAATCTGTTCCATCAATTTTTCACAGACGGCTCAGACCAGCCTTATAGAAAGTTAAAGGGGGGGGCAGGTGTGCATTGTGGCTGCTTGGCAAACAAGGTCAGATCAAATTAAGGCGTTGTGGGCGGCGAGGGCATGGGCAGGTAGGGGTTGGGGGCGGGCAGCACCTGCGAGCCATTCAACGCTGCTCGCAGCTTTAATTTTAATTTATGACTGAACTGATGTTATTTTTCTCTAAGGATTAAAGCCAGCAGGCTTGGGTTACGCTCTCCTGCAAAGTCTGAACTTTTTGATGATTTTATGTGGTGGAAAACATGACACCAAAACCTAATTTGCTTTACAAGATTAACAGTGAGTAGGTGATAAAAGCCAAACAATGGACCTTATGATAATGACAAGAAAAATAATTTTACTCTGACTGAACATCAGTCTCACTAAAGTTTTACACCAGTTTCTGGCAGCTCTGTGACCCCAAAACGGACCAGAACTGGAACCTGAATCAAAACTGTAAGTCTGGAAACCTTCAAGGTTTCTTGCACCGTTAATCTTAGCTTGAGGATGTGAGTGTAATTAGAAGTACAGTGGGTACGGAAAGTATTCAGACCCCTTTAAATGTTTCACTCTTTGTTTTATTGCAGCCATCCATCCATCCATCCATCCATTTTCTTCCGCTCATCCAGGACCGGGTCGCGGGGGCAGCAGTCTAAGTAAAGATGCCCAGACTTCCCGCTCTCCGGCCACTTCCTCCAGCTCCTCTGGGGGGACCCCGAGTCGTTCCCAGGCCAGCCGAGAGACATAGTCTCTCCAGCGTGTCCTGGGTCTCCCAGGGGCCTCCTCCCAGTGGGACATGCCTGGAACACCTCCCTAGGGAGGCGTCCAGGGGGCATCTGAACCAGATGCACGAGCCACCTCAACTGGCTCCTCTGGATGTGGAGGAGAAGCGGCTCGACTCCAAGCTCCTCCCGGGTGACCGAACTTCTCACCATATCTCTAAGTGAGCACCCAGCCACCCTACGGAGGAAACTCATTTCGGCCGCCTGGATCCGGGACCTCGTTCTTTCGGTCATGACCCAGAGCTCATGACCATAGGTGAGTATTGGGGCGTAGATCGACCGGTAAATTGAGAGCCTTGCTTTCTGGCTTAGCTCTCTCTTCACCACGACGGACCGGTACAGCGACCGCATAACGGTGGACGCAGCACCAATCCGCCTGTCGATCTCATGCTCAGATCTTCCCTCACTCGTGAACTAGATACAAGATACTTAAACTCCTCCACTTGGGGAAGGAGCACTCCATCCACCCAGAGAGGGCAAACTACCTTTCTCCGGTCGAGAACCATGGCCTCAGACTTAGCGGTGCTGATCCTCATCCCAGCCGCTTCACACTTGGCTGCAAACCGTTCCAATGCATGCTGGAGGTCCTGGTTCGATGAAGCCAACAGGACAACATCATCTGCAAAGAGCAGAGAGGAAATCCTGTGGTTCCTAAACCAGACCCCCTCCGGACCCTGGCTGCTCCTAGAAATTCTGTCCATAAAGACTATGAACAGAACTGGTGATAAAGGGCAGCCCTGCCGGAGTCCAACATGCACTGGGAACAGATCTGACTTACTGCCAGCTATGCAGACCATGCTCCTGCTCTGGTCATACAGAGACCGGACAGCCCTGAGTAAGGCCCCCCAGACCCCATGCTCCCAAAGTACCCTCCACAGGACACCACGGGGCACACGGTCGAACGCCTTCTCCAAATCCACAAAACACATATGGACAGGATGAGCGAACTCCCACAAACCTGAGACCAGGACGGAAACCGCATTGTTGTTTTTGGATCTGAGGTTTGACTGTTGGCCGGACTCTCCTCTCCAGGACCCTGACATAGACTTTCCCAGGGAGGCTGAGGAGTGTGATTCCCCGGTAGTTGGAACACACCCTCCATATATTGCAGCCGTTTGCTGTTTCTGTTTTTCAGTTTTTCTTTTTTAATAAATCTGCAAAAATGTCCAAAATTCTGTTTTTTTTTTGTCAGTATGAGGTGCTGTGTGTACATTAATGAGGAAAAAATCAACTGAAATGATTTTAACAAATGGCTGCAATATAACAAAGAGTGAAAAATTGAAGGGGTCTGAATTCTTTTCATACCCAATGTATGTCTGGAAACACTTTCATTTTTTCAAACACTTTTCAAGCATACTTTCAGTTCCACCCCCGGATCAGAGGCAATTTTTACATTTGTTTTTTGATTTGGCTAAAAACAGCGCAATCAAAATGGTGAAAACTTGTTGCATTTTGCTACCTTCATTGAAGGCCCAAAGCGCTTTACAGTCTCATTCACACACTGATGGTGGCTCTGCTGGTGCCAACCTTCCATCAGAGGCAATGGCAGGTTCAGTGTCTTGCCCAAGGACACTTGGGGGGCAAAGTGGGAATTGAACCTACACTCTTCTAATCAGAGGATGACCACCCTACTGCTGCACCACAGCGGCCCCACAAATGGAATGCATCATGAAAAGATCACTTTGACATTACATCAATAATCATAAACACATAAATATACGACATCAATTTGGCCAGATCAAAGTTGAGCTCATTTGATCTGATTATCTGCATGTTTTCAGCTGCTCTTGGTTTTTTTTGGCAGCTTCTGAAAAGTCCAACACAGATTTTTATTTTCATTTTAGACATTTAACAGCACATCTGAATCTTTTTGACCTCTTTGAAAATATATAACCTCACCTAAGCAGAGAAGAGCAAATGATGTAGTATGAATGTTTTTTATAAAGTCATCACAATGAAAACAAAAGTCTCAGTTTTGAGTTCACATTTTCCAAAAGTGCAAACAATAGTTTGAAAAAATAAAATGTTCTATGTCATAAAGAAACATAGAACATTTTTATTTCCAAGAATGGTTAAAAACTGCTGTCATGTTTCCGTTTGTAACCTTCCTCATCCTTGTTAATATCACGTCATTTTGGCACAAATGTTTTCACATGCGTTCTCTTGACTCTTGCTTTTTCTCAATCTTTAGTTTTGCTTCTCAACTCTGAGTTTGGTAGTACAAATTTGCTACCAAACCAGCCAATTACAAAAAAGAAGGTTCATGCTGATTGGTCTACTTTCCATCCAATCAAGTGTCTTTATTCATCTAACACAGGGGTCTTAAACCTGAGGCTCAGGAAACAAACATGACTCCTAACTTCCATTGTGACTCTGGCTGAAATAAATTAGATTCATGATTATTTTTTTAAACATTGTTACTTTGTTGCATTGATTTAAAGGGGCCATGCCATGAAAAACGTTTGAACTATTTTAAACTAAACTTTTTAAACTATTTTAAGTGTATTATACAGTTCATTCCTCACCATCAACAACCTCAAAGATGTATTTTGATCTGTTCATGCATTTCTGAGTATTCTTCTAAAAACCTGTGCTCTCTGCGGCAGCCCCTCTCATACCCACGAAAACAGTGGGTTCTCACGAGCTGACGTCATAGATTGAGGACCGCCCCTTTCAGGAAGAGTCTGCGCTGGGAGCCCCGCCCCCAGGGTAACACACACTTTCTCTGCAGAGCTAGCAGTGATCTGTAAAACACTTTCATTTTATATGTCCAATATGCCACATCCATGTTTGCAAAAAGTTCGGATGGTGTTTGTTTGTATGCGCAGACGCGCAGGCACGCTGAGGCCAGCTTTGTGATCACACTGTGAAATTGGCGGGACTGACAGGGAGCGCAAGACAGAGCCTAGGAGATCGAGTCATTTTACTTTCAGTTATGAAATTAGTTTACACAAACAACCTCTGTTTTATAAATCATCTGTCATCTACGTCTCTCGGCTGGCCTGGGAACGCCTCGGGGTCCCCCCAGAGGAGCTGGAGGAAGTGGCCGGAAAGAGGGAAGTCTGGGCAACTTTGCTTAGACTGCTGCCCCCGCGACCCGGTCCCGGATGAGCGGAAGAAAATGGATGGATGAGTTTCACTTGAGTGCTTGGTGCGGTTGGTTTTTACCCCACAACTCATTGTGAGCTAATCTGAGTTCGAGAAACTCCGTTTGCTCATGAAATAAAGGTAAATGCTTGCTGTGCCTGCTGTGAGGCCAGAAAGATAGGAGGCTTTTAGTGCAGACACACATTCAGCTGGGATCGATTAAAGAAAAGCTTTTATGGTCTTCATTTCCCAGAATCCCATCAGCACTTCTCTCTGCCACACTTCACTTCCTCCCTGGCATGTTTCCTGCAGAAAATTTGCAACTTTCCTGCAGGAGTCATTCTCATAACCATCACATTACTGTTTGCCTGTCCTGTCCACACTCTCCTGCAGAAGATCCTTTTGCTTAATGAGAAACATTATTCAACTCCAAAGATGCAAACAGCAATAAAACAATGAAAGAAGCAACTCTGCTCAGTCATTGTAATGTTCCAGATTGTGTTAGACAAAATCGTGTCAGTGCTCATTTTCAGGTTCAGGGGCAACAAGTGATCTTCATTCAAAGCACACAGACACAGGCCTAAGTTTGACATTCGTTAAAAGGATTTTTGCTTCCACGTTGTAGTCATATTTACTGTAATGTTCTTCATTAATACAGCAAGACATGTGTGGGTGTTTTTTGACAGTGAAATGGGGGTGCCAGAAAATGAGGACATGTTCTTCTTGCCTGTTCATGAGCCAACAACACAATCGTTGCAGCTTTAGAAAAGTATTTCTTAGTCAATTATCAGATGGGGACCTACAGATCTGAGGAGTTCAGACCTGAGGATTCTGTCCTCCAGAATCCAGGCCAACAGACCTGCAGACATAAACAGCCATAGACCTACAGATTCTAGATCTACAGAGCAGAAGCCCAAACCTACGGACCCACAGACCTTTATACCCCAAACTGGCATGCTGTAGCACAGGCCGTGGTGCAGCGGTAAGGCGGTCGACCTCCCATCGGAATATTGCAGGTATGAGTCCCGCTTTCCCCTCCCATGTGTTGAAGTGTCCTTGGGCAAGACACTGAACCCCACATTGCCTCTGGTGGAAGGTTGGCGCCAGCATTCGGCAGCCATCAGTGTGTGACTGTGACTGTGAGGCACTTTGGGTCTTCATGGAAGGTAGAAAAGAGCTGAACAAGTATTTACCATTTTTGAGCTACAGACACAGAGCTAATTTTCTGACAATCTGGATTTGCATTGAACTTTTAGACCAGATGTAAGAGACGTTCAGAAAAAGAACTGAGCAATGTTTTAGTGTTGAAATGTTTGTGGGTGGAGATTCTCCTCCATGCTGTTCTCGTTGTTCCAGGGTACTGTTCTAAAGGCAGAACAGAGCATGTTTAGCTTCTTTTGCAGGAGTTTTTTTTCCATCTGAAACTACATTTTAGCAAGTGTAAAAGCAACCACTGAGGGAAATCCAGTTTGTAGAAAATGGTTTAAGGGTTGACTCGTGGGACAGCTGCCTGGTTTCCGCAGGTCATGAAAATGTGGTTGTTTTGCAGAAATCTGCCTGGAAAAGGAGAAGTCCAGAAAGCTGAGTGCATTGCTGCTCCGTTACCTTCCAGTGACAGTTCAGTCATAAACTGCAGGTTTTCTGCATGACGTGAACTGATTGAAGGAGGTCAAATGTCTGTTTTCATTTGACTGTCAGCAGACAATGAATCCTCATTGTTTCCATCCGTTTCGGCAGAACCGATCCTTCAGCAGAACTTTTCCCAGAATCACATCTTCTCATAGAGAAACTGAATTTTTTGAACCTCTACTTATAAAGTCCCAAATGCAGTTTACCTTTTATGGTGGGCGGGGCATAGGCGCCCTGCTTCTTCTGAAAGGCATTTGGGGCCTGCAAAGGAAGGAAGAAGCACAACTGCAGATTAGGTCTTCATGACAGTCATAATCCACTCATGCATTTACTCCATGGGACCCATCAGTGACTGTGCTGCACATGTAATTTGGAAAAGACAAAAATCCTAAGGAAGGACTAATGAAATTTGATGAAAGGATCTGTTTCCAGAGCCCAGCATGTGTGTGTTTCCTGCAGTAACACAAACCTGTGAGTCTCCACTGGCGTTGTGTTGATCTGCAGCATCTATGGAGAGACAGACGGAGTGTGAGCACTTCCTGCTTCATCTGCACCAGCTGCATGTGCGTTTCTGCACAGATGCTGGCAGAGGGGGGCTATTGACACTCTACCCATGTTGTGAGTCCGTTTCATGTGCAGTTGCTTCATGAGGCTTCACCATGTGACAAACACAGCAGGGGGACGTAAAGGTCCAGCCAACTCGTAGACCCTCAAAACAGTGGACATCTCAACCCCTCCCCTCTCGTGTCCCAAACAGGAAGTACCTGCTGGTTCCAAGAATTCAAAATCCCATAGACTTCTATTGAGACATAGACAGTTATTCCTGTCATTTTATTTGTCAGAATAACCATATATTTTTTCTTTCTTGCGAGTTATACAAGTTATAAACTGTGACCAATCAGAAGCCTCAGCAAAAGCATGTGGTGCCCGCTGACCCCACCTCAAACATTTTGATTGACAGCTTCTCCTGAGCTGCTTTCAATTGAAGGGGTGTGAACTTTGAACAAGCTCACTCATGATTGGTGACTGTAGTTCCCCTAAAAACACGACTCAGACTGACTCAAACCAAACTCTGTTGACTGGTTTCACAATGGCGGCGCAGGAATCAGGAAGCAGTGGAGACAGATTTGGCTTCATTTTGCAAGAGCCGAAGGTAAGGCACCTCACTTTGTCCATTGTTTCTGTCAGTCGTTCACTTTTTCTGTCTTGCATTGCAAACATTTGTGGATTTTTTTGTCTGCTTTCTGAGAGCAGCTTTTGCATGAACTCTGTAGTTTTTGCAGGACAAGGTCTGGAAGTGGTCTGTTGGTTTGCATTTGTCAAGCAGCACCCAGACCTTTTTCAGTTCCAGTTTGGCTGCTGTGTTGTTTCTCAGGACTTTCGCTGCATTTGTGTTTGTCCAGATTAACTCATGGTCGTCTTTCATGGTTTTGGGAGGGTCTTTTTGAACAGATTCAGAGCTGATCTGAGTGCTGCAGATGCTGACCTCTCAGATCCTGCTCACACCTGATTCAGTCTCTGTTAAGTAAAGAATTCACCAAATGTTTTTATGCTGAAAAAGTCTGTCTGTTTTGTAAAATGTTTCCCTCTCCCTACATAAACAAGAATTCTCCTGTTGCAGGTTCAATGATTGGTTTATTTTCAGCTCGGTACTGGATCAGCATCTCTGATCTAACCTGCATCCTCTCATCACCGCAGCGCTGCTGTATGTTTTGCATATTCAAAACGTATCATTTAAAACTTGAGGCTTCCTGACTTTGGTTTTTTCCAGTCAGAGTGCTTAAGAGCTTGAAAACTACAGTAGGTTTGATCAGCACAGTAGTTTACATTTAGTTTTCATTAATATTTAGAGCGCTTAGGTTTTGCAGCTGAAAATGATTTTGATTCATGGCTGAAAACTATAGAAAAAGCTCAAACCCAGATTGTATTTATTCAGGGAAAAAAACAGTTCCAGTACATATTTCCTGCAAATTCAGAGACGTTCCAACAGTTTCAGTGCATCTCTCCATCAATCGAAAAAGATGGATTTCAGAGTCTTTGTTTGTCTCCAGATGAACAGCGTGAGCTCTTATTTTTCTAGCTGGATCTAGAATTAGGTCACCGCTCAGGCTGAAATCACAACCACTCACAAAGGAGAAGTAACATTCGGGCTGTTTCCTGTACAAACCAGAACACAGCTGCTATGCACTGCAGCTGCGCCTGCATTAGCTCTGGTAGAGATTTGTAAGAGCTCCGAGCCACACGCACTGGTTATGATCCATCAGTCTGGTCTGAGCTCCTGGATCAGTTACAAAAAATAATCTAATCAAAGTTCCATTACAGAAGCTGCAGTTCAGCCTCCGTCCGTTTCTGCTGCTCACCTGAGCCCGGCTGTCTGTAGATCTGCAGAGTGGCAGGAGTTGGTCTTCGACGTCGAATCTAAAATAAAAACACAACATGTGGATTTCAGCTTTGAAACTTTAGCACAATACGACATTTGTTTGAGAATATTTCATTTACACTTCTTCTCTGAGCTCAAGACATTCACCAAGACGTTCATTTAACTTCCTGAGGGTTTCAAGAGTTCACAGCCGAGGTAATCAACATTTTCAGAGCTACACAGGTTTCAACCCACCGCTGATCAGTTACAGTTTTTCAGAAACTCGCAACATCAAAATAAACTGACTGAGACGTCTAACAAGACTGGCCTTCATGAAAGAGTCCTCTGTGTTCATACAGAGGCAGCAAAACTGTCAGCCGTCTTTCAGGTTCACCCCTCAAACACGGGCGGTATGACTGGAAGCTGGTTTTGCACCTTCTATAACATACACTGCAACAGCACCGATGTGCAGCTTTAGCCAGACCTCTGCCCCCACACTCCGGAGCCCCCTCCCTAAAACAAGAAAGCGCCCACCCCTGCCACTTGAAGTTTGATGCCCTCACCTGCTCAGCGGCCTGTGGGTCCAGCTGACCCTGCAGAGGAGGGACGGCAAACTGGATCTTCTTCGGACTGCTGGGCTCCATTATTACTGATCCGGTGATGGAACGGAGACAGAAGAGCAGAGAGAGAGAGAGAGGAGCAGGGAGGGAGGGAGCAGCAGGGAGGGAAGAAGGGAAGGCTCTTCTTTCTGATGGTCCATTATCACTAATTGACAAAGCAGGAGCCAAGGTTTCTGCAGCGATTTTTAAAGAACCATCTGGTTGTGAATCTGATCACGATGGGTCTTCAGCTGCCTGCAACCTTTTAGTCCTCCGTCAGTGCAGTCTTATATGCAACATTCTGCAAAGTTCAAAGGCTGAAACTGATTTTCTGGAGGAGGAAGACGTCCGATGAAGACCAGGAAAACAAGCTACATGGCAGTTTTCCTGACTTTAGAAGAAAAACCTTGAATCTGCGACAGTTATCAGAAGACAAAAAAATGTCAACAATTCTAAAAGGTCTCAGTAAAAAGGAACTGTAAAAACCCAGCAAGTATTTCAGCTTCATGTGAGCTCCCAGCCTTCGCAAATGACAACTGAAACAAAGGAGACATGGTTTGAAATCAAATACATGCTTTCAGGCATGATGTATCTGTTGTGGATCACGTTGTAACATGACACACAACATGATACTATAAAGAGATGGTTTCATACAGCAGCTCAGCCCAGGAGAACGCTCAGGCTCACAGAACACTGAGGTCACCAGCTGCCAGCAGTCACTGCAAAACCCTCAAACTTTACAAGACATTAAATCAGCTCAGAAACTAGTTCAAAAGTGTATTTGATGTTCTTGAAATGAAACAAACTTAAAAACTACAAATCTGAATGGTTTCCATCAGAACTGGTGCTTTCATCTGAAACATCTTCTCAGAGCAAACGTCCATTTCTGCTGAAACCTTGTTTTCCTCACATCTACAGACTGAAATCTTTGTCCATTCTTCCTGCAAAACCATTCAAGCTGAGTCAGATCAGATGGAGAGCGTTTGTGAACAGCAGTTTTCAGATCTCTCCACAGATTCCGGATTGGATTTACGCTGGGTACTCTTGTCACTCTTTGTTATATTGCAGCCATTTGCTAAAATTAGTTAAGTTCATTTTTTCCTCATTAATGTACACACAGCACCCCATATTGACAAAAAAACACAGAATTTTGGACATTTTTGCAGATTTATTAAAAAGAAAAAATGAAATATCTCATGGTCCTAAGTATTCACACCTTTTGTTCAGTATTTAGTAGCAGCATCCTTTTGATCTAATACAGCCATGAGTCTTTTTGGGAAAGATGCAACAAGTTTTTCACTCCTGATCTGTGCCTTGCCACAATTCTGTCTCTGAGCTCTTCAGGCAGTTCCTTTGACCTCATGATTCTCATTTGCTCTGACATGCACTGTGAGCTGTAAGGTCTTCTATAGACATGTGTGTTGCTCTCCTAATCAAGTCCAATCAGTAGAATCAAACACAGCTGGACTCAAATGAAGGTGTAGAACCATCTCAAGGATGGACAGAAGAAATGGACAGCACTTGAGTTAAATCTGAGTGTCACAGCAAAGGGTCTGAATACTTAGGACCATGTAATATTTCAGTTTATTTAATAAATCTGCAAAAAAATGTCAAAAATTCTGTATTTTTGTCAATATGTGGTGCTGTGTGTACATTAATGAGAAAAAAAAGGAACTTAAATAATTTTAACAAATGGCTGCAATATAACACAGAGTGAAACATTTAAAGGGGTTTGAATACTTTCCGTACCCACTGTATGGGTGGACTTTGGGTCATTCCAACACATGAATCCGTTTCATTTTGACCATTCCATTGTAGCTTTGGCTTTATGTTTAGGGTGGTTGTCCTGTTGGAAGGTGAATCTCCGCCCCAGTCTCAAGTGTTGTTCAGACTTCAACAGGTTTTCCTCCAATATTGCTCTGGATTTGGCTCCATCCATCTTCCCATCAACTCTAACCAGATTCCCTGTTCCTGCTGAAGAGAAGCAGCCCCAGAGCATGATGCTGCCACCACCATGTTTGACAGTGGGTCTGGTGTGTTCAGAGGGATGTGCAGTTTTAGATTAGTGCTTTACATTTAGGCCAAAAAGTTCCA
Source organism: Adrianichthys oophorus (assembly GCA_036245035.1). Taxonomy (NCBI): domain Eukaryota; kingdom Metazoa; phylum Chordata; class Actinopteri; order Beloniformes; family Adrianichthyidae; genus Adrianichthys; species Adrianichthys oophorus. The sequence goes on along the minus strand of BSAI01000187.1, from coordinate 1,848,512 downwards.
TTTTGGTCTCATGTGACCAGAACACCTTCTTCCACACGTTTACTGGGTCACTCTCATGGTTTATGACAAACTGCAAACAGGACTTCTTGTGGTTTTCTTTTCTTGCCACTCTTCCATAAAGTCCAGATTTGTGATGTCAGATTTCGTTAAGTAAAAAAAAAAAACCTGCCAGGAGTGACAAGAAACTAGAGACCAGAGACACAAAACAAACCTGCAGGGAAGTGAGGAGAGGAAACTCATTAGATACTGACAGGGGAAGAGAACTGATAATGGGACACAGGTGAAACGCATAAGGCAGGAGTGGTAATCAGCCCGGGAAGGAAAACACCCAAGAGGAAGAGTGAAACCAAAATCAAATGACAAAAGGCAAACAAACACTCTGGCTCAGACACAGCACCTGACATGTACAGTGCACGACTGATGGTTGTCCTATGGACAGATTCCTCCACCTGAGCTGTAGATCTCTGCAGTTCATCCAGAGTCACCATGGGCCTCCTGGCTGCATCTCTGATCAGTGCTCTCCTTGTTCGGTCTGTTAGTTTAGGTGGACGACCGTGTCTAGGTAGGTTTTCCATTTGTGGTACCGGTTGGCGGCCTGAAGGTTGGGGGGCCTTGATTGAAATGGATGAGCGAGAGCGTCAAAAAACAACAAATTGGGGATACCTGAAGTGTCAATTTTTGACTTAGAGGGGTCCTTACCCATGCATCACTATGTGACGACTTGGGTGTGAGAATATGTTGACTAAACATGTCAAGAGTGATGAAACACAGCCAGAGTTGTAAAGAGTACCTGAAAACTCTACTTGAGTAAAAGAACAGATACCTTTCTGTAAGAATTAGAAGTTACAAGTCACCAATCCCAAAAAGACTTAAGTATTAAAGGATCCAATTTTAAAAGACGTTAAGTATTTTACTCGTACTGAATGTAGGATCAAAGAACACCAAGAAATGTGAAAAACAATAAACTGTTTGAGGTTTTATTTTCTAATATTTAGAGAAATGAAATTAAATATCTTTAATGTTTCAAAATGACAGAACAAAATAGATTAAATAGAACAAAAAGTCAGTCTCGGTCACACTCAAATGTTCAAAAGACGCACAAAAATGTTTTCATTTCAATAAAAAAATTTTAAAAAAAAGCAGTAAAACGTAGTAAATAAAAATTCACTGGCTTGGAGTCAGAGTACCTAGCTGCAGGTAAAATGGCGGATAAGAACAAATCCAAAACAGAATTTGTATTTTATCTAAAGGGCGGGAGTCAGTGATCTCCAAAACAGAAGAAATACTTTTAATTGTTTATGATTTAGATTTTTTTTGTGGAACTTTTATTAATATATATTTTTTAGTTTCTTGGAGAGAGGGTTTGTACACTACAAAATTCTGAGGGTCCTGAAGTAGTAGACTATGTGCAGTGAGGCATTTATCCACCTCAGACCAAAGATTCTCTGATTTGAGAGCAGGCTGCATGCAACAGGGTATTTCAATGGTTGTGCAAATTTACATTCATTATTTACAACTGTGCAAGACCCTACATGACAATGTGAAAAATGTTCAATCAAGTCCTCTGCTTGCAACAACACTCTGCCAAGAATCCTCTTAACAGTCAGTTAGCAATCAGATGGATTGACACATAAGATTGGACCCTTTCTCTCTCAGCCTCAGGACCGATAACCAAAACCTCTGTTTTGCCCTGGTTGAGCTGGAGGAAGTTCTCTCCCATCCACATTTTAATATCCGAAATACAATTCAAAAGGCTGTCCATGAATCCTGTGTCATCAGGAGACACAGCTACATACAGTTGAGTGTCATCAGCATAGCTATGAAAGAGCCTTGTGGCACCCCACATGTCAGTTTGTGCCTTCCAGATGAAAAATCCTTTAAATGAACAGTAAAATCTCTATCTGTGAGGTAGGATTTAAGCCAATTAAAAGCTGTTCTGGTAATTCCAACCATGTCATGAAGTCTGTTTGAAAGGATGGAGTGTTCATCTGTGTCAAAGGCTGCACTCAGGTCCAGTAAGACTGAAACAGAAAGTTTTTTCATGTCACCATTGGACCTGAGATGATTTAAGACCCTGACACGTGCCAAGTTTAGTTTAAATTACAGAAGAGGTTTATACGAATATTCACCTTGTGTGTTCGATGATTTATAACCTCGATTGTAACAGTAAAATCCGTCCAACACACGAGGCTCTCAGCTCATATTTGTTTGCTCAGCTGTTGGACAGGACAAGTTTAAAAAAATGTAAATAATAAAATTAGTATAATAATTTGAGTGTAATAGGAAATTCCCATCACAACCCTCTCCTGTAAGATAGATGATCTAATGCCATCTATCTTAGTGGTGAAGTGGACTGCAAACCCTTGACAGAATTGACTGCTGAAGGTGGAGGGTAGACCAGAGATTGGACTGATTATTTTGTCTATTGTGGCAAAGAGGGTTTTTGGCTTGGACTGATTTTCTGCTATGAACTTCGTGAAATAATCCTGCCTTTTCTTTTTAATTGAGTCATTGTGGTGTATTAATGTATTTCTATAAATTTGGTCATGCATTGTGAGTTTTGTTTTACGCCAATGTCGTTCCGCCCTTCTTGCCATTCTTTTTAGTTTCTTAATGTCTTCAGTTGAACTTTCACTTTACCAGTTTGTAGTTTAAAGGGGCAACTTTATTCAGAATTGTGGTGAGTTATTATTGAAATGCTGAATTGATAAATCTACAGATGAAGATGAAAAAGTTGCTTTCTGGTTTTCCAGATGTGAGGTAAAGTTTGCAGCCACTTCAGGGTGTAGACAGCTCCTTCTAATGGTTCTCTCAGGAAGCCTCTCAATAGTGCAATCACGACCCTTAAAAAACACACATGAATGATCATTATTACCGGACCTGATCTGTCTACCTGGCCGTGCTTCATCTGCCGCCTGCCCTGACCCTTGCCTGGCCTCTGACCCTGATTTAGCTTTGTGGACTTTTATTCTGAGCTTCTGCTCCTGTCTGAACCAATAAACCTGCTGCATTTGGAACCGGCCTTCTGCTCGATTTATGACAGAGATCAACACTGACTAGTAATGTGTGTGAAAGAAGAAAGCAAAGGCTAGCTGAATGTATCAATAATTTTAACAATTATTGTAAGGCTTTTATTTTTAGAAACTAGCATCAAACAAGGCTAAACACTAACTGTTAAAACTGTTTTCAAAACTGAACACATCAAAGCAAAATGTCACCACCACTGAAATTATAACAGTAGGTTCATTGAAACTGTGTTGACATGGTGGAGCAGTGGTTAGCACTGGGTGTTGACTTTTTATATTCTCTCTGTGCATCTGTTCATTTTATTCAAGTTGACTTGAAACTGTTCAACGATGTAAAGTAAAGTATTGTATGTCTCTGGCTTGTGTTGCATTGATCTAAGAACTTGCTCAGGGTGAATGGAGCCTTGGCTAAAACAGCTGGAAGAGTGGTTGTAATGACCTAAGAAAGAGGTGAAACTGGCTTTCTCTAAAAACAGCTGGAGAAGTTGTTGTAAGAGAACCAGAAAACATTTGGAACTTCCCTGGAGGAGGTTGAATAATGTTAGACTTCATAGTTAGAATATGATTAGGTGCTAATGGTTGAGGTCCAGTTGGGTCATTTAGATATTCTGCTGACAGTGACCTGCTATTAATGATCGCCATAGCCTCATATAAAAATGTTTGCAATGATGCAGTGTCCAACTCTTTGCTGATTGGTCAAGGATAGCATAAAGAACACTCCTTGTTGTCCTTATCCGTTGCTCCCATATCCCTCCAATGTGACTTGGTGTGTTCATGAGGAATTCACATCCAAATGCCTTGATCTTTTCTTGATCCATCCCTTTCATTGAATTTGCAAACTCCCTGAGGCCAACAAAACTTGTTGTTTAGCTTCATTCTCTTCTTTGCATTCTCAGCCTAAGCTCTTCTGCTTCTCTTCTAAATGAAGTCTCTTGGCTAAGGATTCTTGCTCTGCTGCTCATTTTATAACTTCAAGTTTTTCAATTTCTATTTGTTCAATTTCTTCTTCCTCTAATCCCTTTAAAACAGCTTGGCTTACATCTGCCTCTGCCAGAGCTTCTTGGTGTTTTACAGAGGATTTGCTGGAAAGTTCTGAGGTGCGTGATTTAGTGATATTTGACTCAAAGAGAGAGCCTACTTCTGGCCAATCTTGCTCCAAGCAGTTGAATGTAAATTAAACAGACAAACCCCTGCTTTGAGACAGTTTTTCTCCTCTTCCTTCCACTTTTGGACCTTAAAGCTGTCCTTGAGGGCTTGCTTTTCTCTTCCTTAAGGTTGCAAAGAAGCAGTAACAGCAGCAACACCGCCACGGACCCCCCCAGCCTAGACAGCAACGGCTTCAGGTAGGGAGGGGCACTGCAACGGGCAAAGTTATTGATTACATCAAACTTTTGAGTTATTTTATTTTTATTTACATTTTAATCACCTTTTTATTTTAAACTTAATGATTGGTGTTTCCAACTGCTATAAACTTGTAAGAAAATATCATAAACTTGAAAAAAAAAAAAGCCACAACCATTGTCATTTGGCGCCCCCACCAGCAGATGGCGCCCTTGGCAGCCGCCTAGGTCACCTAGGCCTTGCTAAATGTCCAACAGTACAACCTTTAAATTACATGCAATGTCATTATAACATTTAAATGTAAGTAACTGTAGTATTATAAAAGTGTAACTCCAAAATCATGCTTAAAAGCTTTCAGGAATGACTCAAAGTAGCATTTACCAAAACTTGAGATTACCAATCAAATATACCAATATAAAATAAATTATGTTGGCCCTTTCAATTAAATGTTTGAACTTACACACATAGGAAAGCTGTCAAACTTATAAACTGTCAGGCGGCGGTCCTCTGTTTCTCCCTCTGCTGGCCGGCGCACACAGTCTCCAGAGTACTGACGCTCCTCAGCTGTCTCTCATCAGTATTTAGCCAACACCTCCAGCTCTGCTCAGTGTGAAACATTGTTCTCCCCATGACAATCCTGAGCATTCATCCTCTTGTTCCTACGGTCTCTACCTCTGCTCTGAACCCACGCCTGTCTGACTGCTGTCTGCCTCGACCTTTGCCTGTCCCTGACCAACACCGTTTTCTGTCCTCGTCCATGTCCGTGACCACACACTTCTCCAAGTCTTTCATGCTGTTGATTACCATTGCCTTGGTCAGGTCCCGTGGACCAAATGGTTTAACGTAGATCCTGGAATTCATTATTCATTTATGGGAGTTTGCTCATCCAGTTCATAGGTGTTTTGTGGATTTGGAGAAGGTGTTCAACCGCGAAGTGAGTCGGGTTTTGAATCCTCTCTGTTCTTTGCTGACAATGTTGTCCTATTGGCTTCATCGAGCCAGGAGCTTCAGCATGCACTGGAACGGTTTGCAGCAGAATGTGATGCAGCTGGGATGAGGGTCAGAAGGGATGGATTAATTAATCACGCAAAAACAAATAATTGCAAGACAGCTTTAATCATGACACACAATATGCATCTTTATTTAATTTAGTGGCACCAAGTTTGACTCAGGATATTAGTTTACAGTTTAGAAGTTTTTGCTTTCATTAATAGAAATATTAGGAGTCGGCTGAACAAACATGTTTACATTTGATCTAGTGTAAACACAGCAACCATTCATTTCTCTGGAGATGAACATTGTTTTCCCTTTGCTCAATTGAGGTTTGTACGCCATCTTGATTGCAATACCACAATTATCGTAACACTACAAACGAAAGCAAATGTGAAGAAAAAGAAAAAGCCGTTTGGAGAATTGAGTTGTCATTTTATTTTCACCTGATGCAGCTACATTGTGAAAATGAAAAAGCATATCCGCTATAAACTTTTATTTTGAAATATGAGTCACGTTCACTTCCATAACTACAGGCCTACTGCTTATCCAGCGACACCTTAGAATTATAATAATACATTTTACATTAAAACATTTCTAATAAAATTAAAGTACAACTAAAATTAACATTAACAAAAGCACAAATTCCGTTTCGAGATTGCCAACTCCCGCCCTTCAGGAGAAAAAAAAAAGAACTTCCGTTCAACATCCATCGGTCCATCCGCCATGTTACCTGCAGCGGAGTACACTTGGACTGGAGACTCACATTTACTAATTCCATTCAAATGTAGTGGAGTAAAGAGTACACATATTCAATAACAATGTAGTCGAGGAAAGAATAAAACTTTCTTTTATATTTAAAACTCAGTACAAGTACAAAGTAGCCCAAAAAAAACCATACTTAAGTAAAGTAACAAAGTCCATTTACTCAAGTACTTTACACCTCTGCTTATCAGCAAATTAATTTGCATATTACCTAAATATTTGGCTCCAAACAAAATATTTAGGTAGAAATCTAAATATTTAGCTCTAATCTAAACATTTAAATATACTTTGATATTTATTTAACAAACACATATTTAGCTACAAAACTTAATTATTTTTTTGAAAATAAATGCTTAATTTTATAAATTTAAATATTTAGTTTGTAGACTTAATATATAATTATAAAATAAATACTTAACTTAAAAATAAATATTTAGCTAGTAAATTGAACATTTATAAATACATACATTTGTAAATGTATGTCTCCTTTTTCCTAAAACAGGTTAAATAACCAAAATAATTGCTGTTAAAATTTTTCTACCCAGATTTACAATTGGCACCCCAAAGTATGCAAAATAAAAATGCACTATCACTAATGAAAATATTTGACAAATTTAAATAACTCTGAGATCTCTAATAACACAAAACAAAGGCTATGTGTGTATGTGAGAGCGAATGTATGAATATTTTTATTTTTATGTTAATTTTTAATTTATTCCTTGTAAAGGAACTTGTCATTGTCAAGTCGTTGTTGGTGACAGCATGTTTGCATATACAATTGTAAATAAAGACTCATTAAAAAAAACTTCTTATATTGATTGGGACTGGTCTTCCTTATGGATCTTACTTTATCGTGCTCTTTTCTCCCAGTCTTCTACTTCTCTCCTTTCTAACTTAACCACAGTGCCATCTAAAGGTGGATTGTAAAACTACACATAACAACCTTGAAACCCTACAAAAAGACACATTAAATTCAAAAGAAAATGTGTTATTAATAACTAGCATACACTGAGTAAACTGAAGGGATAATCATGCCACCTTGCACAGGATCATGCATCTGCTCTGTGAGGCATTGCTCACAGTTTGCTGAAATTGAGCAGGAAATAGGCAAAATACAGCAATTTTGAGGACTTAAATAAGAAACAAACATTCATTGCATTTATGGAGCAGGTTGATGGACACATATTTATTTTATTATTAGTAGGACTAAACATCTCATAACGACAGGTGAGGAAGATAACAGGTGAGGCACTGCTTCCCATGCTTTTCCTGACTGCACATCCCTGGTTGAAACGCATTTCAATAAGGAACTAAAAGCTGACGAACCAAACCCATACCTGCCCAGATTATTTCCACCCACCCAAAAAATGTTGCCCACAAAATTTTAACAAAAACAGCTAGTGAAAACAATTAGGCTTGAAACCGCCCAATCTGGCAAGACTGCCTCTGCTCGCTGACTACTGAGTCTCCTAACTTGGTTTAGACTGAAATATTCCATTGAAAAAATCTATCCCAACTCTCACCTCACTTTGAATTAGCATTTTCATCATTTTCCTAACTTTCCTTTTAGAAAACAACATTTTTTTAAATGTATTTGTATCAATACATAAGTAGATAAGAACACAGAAATAAAGTATACAGCAATGTACATGTTTTGTAAACTTGTTTATTTTGCTGACATGTAGGCTTTTTTCTAAATGCCACATTTCAAACTCAACTGATGCTTTTGTGTCCAGTAGATGTCCTCCAAGAGCAAATGCAGCTTCATGAAGCATTGCACTGAAGTAAACCAATTGGATGAAAGGCTTCAGTCCTTTATCTGCCCATCACTAAACAGGACTGCTATGGCAAAAACAAAGGAGTTAAACAAGTTGTGAGTTCACATCACATCAACCAAATAAAACTCTCCATAAGAGAGACACACACATCTGACACAATGCACTCACAACAAAAAGCTCCTCCACCAAAGACCGCAACAATGAGGACTGGAGCTTAACATTAGAGCTTTCACCAAGGGCAAGCTACCACCAGAAAGCTGTCAACACTGCAAGGAAATGACAGCTCTTAGGTGAGGATCCTCCATCAGTGGTCCACAGCAGATGGCATCCTTATGACCAGGTGTAGGAGGGCAGGTGCTAACTCAGCTCCTTTTTATTTGAATTTCTGTCTGTTTTAATTGTGTTTAATAAGCGCTTCAAGTTGTGCAATGCTTTTAGGAATACACTTTGATTTGAACGGTTCTTGGATTAAAAGTGCATATAAGAAACCCCTTTTGCTCATGTTTTTTCAGAAATCATTTTTCCCCAAGGCAGGAAACAGGGTTCTTCATAATATTTCTTAGTTTTTACTTTAAGGTTGTTTCTTCTGTGAAACCTTCACATTTCATATTCTGAAATGGTGAATGAATTTAGACCACATGCCACAAATACAAACAGCATCAGCAGCTGCCAGGCTAACATTTAGCACTTCAGTAACAGCTATGCTCTGGAGCACGGCAGTGGAAGTGTGATGATTTTGAGGTTGACAAAGTCCAGGATTTGATCACAGAACGTGTCTCATCAGCACGAGTGATGATGTGCCCTCAGCATGAAGGCTGGCGTGGCGTCCTGCTGCTGAAGGGCAGCAATCACACACTTTAACGTACACATGGTCACTTCCAACGTTTTTTTTTCTTCTGACACAGAGAATGTTTGTACATAAACAAACATGAAATGTTTGTCTAGCCTAAAGATGACTGCAGCTTTTTACAGTAAGTTAGGGAGGATTTCCACAGCTGCAGTTTTCAGCTTCTGAGAGTTTAAATCCAGAATAAGCCCCTCCCACCCATTGGATTACAGCCGTCTGTATTTTTACCAGAAGCACCTTTGTGTTAAAGAGGTGGGGGGTGTTTCTGGTGAACATCGGGGTTATTTGGCTAGATCACAACTTTTGATCAGTCATGCAGCAAACCACACTCTGCCCCTCCCACAGAGTTCCTCCTACAGCCACGCCCCCCCCCGAACGCCGCTTCTGCCTTCGCACAAAAGCACAAGCAGCTCTGTTTCAGTTCCTCTGGGCTGAAGTTCCTGCCCACAAGCCTGCTGGGCTCTGTGTCGTCAGATTCTGATCCTGGTTCGGATCCAGGCCTTTTATTTGGTTTTTAGCTGGAAACTTTAACATTCGTGTTTTTAACGGGTCGGTGTGCTGTTCACCTCTGACAGTCGCAGTGCCACACCTGCTGATCAAAACGGTTCTGGCAGATCTCTGTGAATAAGAACTGGCTCTCCAAAAGCTTCACCAGGAGACAGAGTCTCTGGATCAGAGAAACGGTTTCTCTGCAGATTCAGGTTCTTTCTCTGTACTGAAAAAGTCAACGGTGAGAGGGCCTGAACCAGTGTCTGGACATCATATTCATGTGTGCACATTTGCATGTGCACAGCGACTGCTGCAGAGTCTGCAATGATTCAGCAGAAAGGACGGGTTTTTGGAGGAACATTTTTGAAAAATGTCCAGCAGCTCCTCCATGGTTCTGCCATGTTTGGAAAGGGGTTCATATAGACAAATCTGTGTCTGTGTCTGTGGGCGTGGTCTTGGGGCTAGCGCTGTCTGTCCTTTCTTCTGGGATGGAGGACGAGTCGCCGTTCATACCCGGTAGTAGACCTGAAAGAACAGGCAGATGAGTGGAGTCTGGTTCTGATTGGGACGTCCCAAAACTATTCTGAGTTCAGGCTCTGTGGATACAGCAGAGGATGAACTCTAAATGATTATGTTTCAGGTAAAACTTACGTTGTGTGTCATAAACAGAGCTATCTGAGCATGTTCGTGGTCTGTGTGGCATTGACCTTTGACCTCCACTCACACACTCCTTCAGCAGGCCTGACCTGACAAGAGGATCGAAACAAAAGGTTATTCAGTTCCTGCAGATTCCTTCCATTGTCCTGTTTGCGGTGGAAGAACCAGCGTTGCCATGGAAACCAGTCATCAATTAAGATGACAGCTCGACCAATCAGGTCTGTCCCCTGGTTTACTGATGAATCAGGTTTATGTGCTGAACAATAACCAGGTCACCCCTCTACTATGATAACACATTTGTATGTGCTTCAACTAACCAAAACCCAGTTAGTGCAGTGAGGTTGGGTTAGTTCAGATGTTCTACACCAGGGATGCCCAATCCTGGTGCTGAAGATCTACCTACCAGCCAGTTTTAAAGTTCTTTCTGCGATGCTTTCTGCTGATTAGCTGACTTGGGTGTCTTTTCATTCAGATTAAAGGTGCATTCACACCGAACGTGGTTTGTGTGGCCAATTCGCGTGGCCCGCCCGTCTCTTGCCGTGAATTTGCTGCTCGCCGCGTGGCCAAAAATGTGTTCCCTAAGCTCACCGCCTCGTTCGCATTTACAATGAACGGAAGACACGATGATGTTTAGAGATCAGTTTTTTCTCTTTCAAAGAGCTCTACAAAAAAAAAATCAGTGATCACGTCTCCATGGAGATCGCGGGTCATAAAAAAATAAATTAACGAATATATATGCCATCTGCCTACAAAACAGAGTAAAATTCAGTGATCAAATAGTAAAGACTCATAGTTATGAACCTGTGCTTGTGGTGACAGCGGTTTGTTGTGTACTTCTAAAGCTGTCCCTCCAGATAAACAGGTTCAAATCTCAGTATTTTTGTGTTTTACTTTTTAAATACATATTTGCATTTAATTAAGCACAAATAATAATTTTTTTAAAATGAATTTCTATTAACATATTTTTAAAACCAACAAGAAAATTTAAACTAAAGGTTTCATAGATTACATTTATTTGTTAACTTTGTATTACTAATAAAACTCATGGCTATAAAAATACATTCCAATGACGTTTCAAATCCAAAGAATTATCCTGATGTTTTTCATTCATATTTATAGTCATGTGTTCAGTAATTTAGTGAAAAAACTTAACGAACTTTAAAAGTAAAAGCAGGTGTGAGATCTGAACCTGGGGTCCTTTCTATAATAAAAATTACATTCCATGTGGACTAACCACAGTCACCACAAGAGCAGCTGATGGACAGCAGGGTTTGTCATAAAGACAGATACCTACACAGTGCTGAGTGAAGGGCTCGCTCTGGTTATCACCAAAGCATTTGTTCATCCATGGATTTTCCTGTAAACAGGAATCATGTGTTTCTGCTGTAACAGCATGTTGGTTGTTTGAGCATTTAAATCAAAACTTCACATTATTGTATGTGTTTTTAGTAGCTCACATGTTAAAAAAGTGTGATCCCCCCTGATTTAGAGGTTCTCTGGTACAGTGAGCTTCAGTCCCGCTATGTCAGGATGACGGCCGCTTCCACGGTGTTTCCGTCTCTCTCTGACCGTGTTTGAAGCAGACTGTCGCCCAACAGTAGCGGGAAAGATTCAGGAAACCCTGCTGTCCTGAAAGGGATCCATCAGGTTAAGGAATGAATGGAAGTTCAGGAGATCCAATATTGGATGTGTATTCTACCCGCTGTCACTGAAACCAGCACGTGTCCAAAGTTGAGTCCCTGATTGGTTGACACAGACGTGGCGACCTCCCTAGAGTTTAGATTTTTTTACTCTGGCTCGCAGCTGAATTTGCGCCGCAGAACCTCAATTCCCGTCTAAACCATTGACTTTAAATTGAAACTGCCCGCCTCTGCTGTGCGAATCGCGTTTGTTGTGTAAGCACTTTAACTCAACACATCTGATGCAGGTAATCAACAGCAAAAAATACAGGGGGAGCTGGAAAAAGGCAGGCTGGCAGATCTCCAGGAAGAGGAGTGGGCAGCCTTGATCTACATCCTTCACGCCTGGGAAGATTTTTAGAAAAATGAAGGAAAATGTGGGAATTCCTTTCTTTTTTGCATTTGAAAAATAGAGCTTGATGTAAAACTAACAGAAGCACAGGAAATTAGCTGCAATGGTGTCCCTACAGACTTTTACAATAAAGCAGAACTAAATGAAACATTTCTGATCTGTCAATAGGGACTGATCCCAGCTCACCTGTCAAAGGAGTAGGTTCCTGGGTGACTGATGGATCTCTTCATCTGTACAGGACAGAACAGACATAATATTTTAACATTTAATCTTAACATTCAGTATAAGGTTTATGGGGGAGGGTATGGTGGCCCTGAATTTCAAATCCCATCAACAAATCACTCCATGCAAAAACATTTTGAAAATCACGAGTTAAAAATAGCATTAACAAATTTTGAAAGAACAGCATTACACTTTAAAAAATAAAACAAATTCCAGAAACAAAAAAAGAAAAAAAAATTCGGAAAACCAAAGTAAAATCCAGATAACAAAATTAATGTTTTAAAAAAACATAATGAGAAACTGGAAAAGGTAGGTACTGTGGGACTTCACTGATGAGATGATGACAATTGACCATAATTTCAACAGAAAGTTATTTGACTTAAAAAGAAGCTATGTTTGACTTCAGATAAGGTATAAAAAAAGAATTTTGTTTTCTTTAAACTATGCCAAACATTTTGTTTTTTTTAAATTGTTAGACTGAGGCATTTGTCATTTCAGCTAAGTTTCCACTTTAAATTTGTGTCAGAGTGAGTGCTCTTGATATTTCACCACATCTGAAATATCATATAAGGTGTAACCCAGACATCAGTTAGCAGACTTTGGCTAAGAATAAATCCTGATTTGAGGCATCAGAGCTGGAGGGAAGCTAGCAGCTTCTCTTATCTGTTGAACAGCAGTTTAAGAGGAAGAACCGCTGAGGTGCAGCGAAAGTCATTATGCAAAAGAAGTCCATACAAATGCTGAGGGACACTGATCAGTGGGAGAAAATGAGCATCAACACCAAAGATTTTCAGCCAGATTTAAATGGAAAGTGCAGCATACATCTGTGTCCACACTAGAACAGCAACTGCTTTTTTGCCTTTCACAATTAAAACTAGATTTAAAAAATTGACTCACTTTCTCAGTTCTCCAAACTTCTTTAAACTGACCTTTTTCGGCGTGCGTTCACTACATGACATTTTAACTGTTGGTTTACCTGTTGAAGTTATTGTTGTGTTTTTATGCTTTTAATTATCCTATGAATAGTGAGGTGACCTTGAGTGTCAAGAAAGGTGCTGTATATATAAAATGCATTTTTATTATTATATATTGCATTACCTACGATAATGCAAGTGTGAATGCTGTAAGCTGAATGTTGCCACTGAAGATGCTAGAGCTGAAAGCTGAAAACACTGAAATTGATAGTAAAAAAAAAAAAGTAATTTAGCCGAGACGGCTATCTTAAAGCTAAGGTTTACAAGCTAAGGTTTAAATTAGCCTAAAAAGTGAAAAATGTCTAAGTTAGGCAAAACAGCTCGCATGTTGTCAAAGTATTAGCGAATGTCAAATTAGCTGAAAAAGTTGGCATGTTGCTAAAATATTAGCTAAGCTCCAAATTAACGTATAAAACCAAAGCACAGAGTAAAATAGCCACACACACAAAAACTAACATGTTGCTAAAACATTAGCTTAATGCAAAATTAGGCTATTTTTCTAAAAGCGCCCCTCTCACCCTCCACATGTGGTACCTCACTTCAAGCTCAGGTCCTCTACCAGAGGCCTAGGAGCTTAAAGCTTTCCAGGGATCTGCTGGAGCCACTCCTCCAGTTTGGGGGTTACAGCCCTGAGTGCTCCAGTTACCACGATCACCACTGTCATCTTTACCTTCCAAGCTTTCTCCAGTTCTTCTCTGAGTTCCTGGTATTTCTCCAGTTTCTCATGTTCCTTCTTCTTGATGTTGGTACTGGTCTGATCTTGGTACTGCCACATCCACCACAACAGCTTTCCTCTGTTCTTTATCCACCACTACAATGTCTGGTTGGTTCCATCACCATCCTGTCCGTCTGTATCTAGAGTTCCACAGGATCTTTGTTCTCTTATTCTCTACCACTTTCTGAGATGCTTCTCATTCTGACTTTGGGGTTTCCTGTCCATATTCTGCACACATGTTCCTGTTTACTATTCCAGCCACTTGGTTGTGGCGCTCCATGGATGCTTTCCCGGCCAGCATCTTACAGCCTGCAGTTCTGTGCTGGATTGTTTCAGGCGCCTCTTTGTACAGCCTACAGGTCAACTAGGTCTTGTCTGGTGTGGTAGAGCTTGATTTATATTCATGCATCTTGGATGTTTCATCCTGGATAGTGGCTTCCACACTCACTAGTCCTTGGCCTCCTTCCTTGGGGCTAGCATACAGGATGCTGGATTTGGGATGGAATCCTACATGTACGGTGAGGAGCTTCCGTGTCTTAACATCTGTGGTCTGTATCTCTGGCCATCTTATTGTTCCTGCAAGGAATACTCCGAATTTTTAACTGAGTTTTTGGACTTTCTATCAACTATCGTTTTAGATTCTGATAAAATAATAATAGTAGGGGATTTTATTATTCATGTCGATGACTCTAGTGACTGTCTAGGAAATGCTTTTCAGCTTTGTTAGATAATGTTGGTTTCACACAAAATGTAAAGGAACCCACTCACTGTCACAAGCACACCCTGGACCGTGTTTTAACTCATGGTATAGAGATCAGCTGAGTGTGCTCCCTCATAACCCCATACTCTCAGATCACTTTCTAATCACCTTTCAGTTTGTTCTAGAGAATTCCACCACTCCAATAAATTAAAAAAATAAACAGCTCACAACAGGGCTGCTCATTCCTGGTCCTCCTGATCTACCACCTGCCTGTTTTGCAGCTCTCCCTGCAATACTTGATGCTGATTACCTGGACCAGCTGTGTTCATTAAATCAGAATGAGTCAATATCTGACTAAGTTAATCAGAGGCCGGCGGGGCTTGGAGATCTGGAAAACCGTCAGGGTGGTAGATCTTGAAGACCAGGAATGAGCAGCCCTGGCTTAGAAGAACATTATCTGAGTCTGAGTTTAAACTCACAGTTCAACCATTACTTAGTCACATGGTGAGCACGTACTGTAGGACCAGCTCCCATTGTTTCAGTCCCAGTAAAAACGATCAGTTCGCTAACACTGCCATGGAGGCCCTCACATGATGTTGTTGCTCCTTTGAACCCTAAACTATTTAGACAAAACCGAGTATCACCGTGGTTTAACGCTGAAACACGTTCCCTTAAACAAGTAACCCGTAAGTTAGAAAGAGAATGGCGCCGATCCGGCTCAGAGCAGTCCCTGAATAACTGGAAATATATCCTTTTAAATTATAAAAAAAATCTCTGCGTAAAGCCAGAACCCAATACTATTCAGCTTTAATAGCAGAGAATTTAAATAATCAGAGATTTCTTTTTAGTACTATAGTCAGACTGACCAGCAGTCACAGCTCAGTGGAACCACATATTCCTGCTACCAGAGGAGGGACCAGGTCATTGTTTTCCAAGTCACAAGTAAGACTCAAGTCTTTGTCCTCAAGTCAGAGTCAAGTCCGAAGTCGAGTCTCAAGTCCTACTATTGAATGTTCAAGACATTTCAACAACAGAGTAATATTATTCACAGACCATGTGTGCTTATTTATCAACATTTTAAAGCACATTGGGCAAATGTCCTCTTCATCCCCACTTCAAAAATCCAAAAGGATTTCTCTCTAACAAAAACCCACTTTAACACATTTGTAAGGATGGTACCCGGAGATAGAAGAGAATCAAGATAAAGTCTGGATATGAAATCCTCTCACCACAGACCAGTTTGTGGCTGATGAGGCACTGAGTCTTTCAGAGTCAGATTTACAAGAAAATGACCCGAGATATTTACTGACCACTGATTGTGTTTCATATCTCATATCAGCATCTTTTTATAAACATACAGATACATATTGGACTGAGGAAGAATGTTAATGTGTAGCAGTTCAGCATGACTCTAAAAAACATACAAAAATGAATATGAATGAATAGAACTTTTAATTTAATGTTGAACATTTCTGTTGTGAATAGGATTTTTCTTTGTTCTGAATACAACATTTCTCCCGTTAACTTACTTTAAAAAATACGTCACAGAGCCTGAATTTCACTGTGGACCTTACAGCAGCAACAGAAAGTGGAATAAAAGTGTTGCTATGGTGACAGCGCTGTTGTTCCACACTTATGCTATCATGCCATGATGCTTAACGCACTGTTCTGTGTGTCTCCTATATGAAATCACGGAACGATTTAAAGTCAGAATATAATTTCGCATGCACAGGAAGAACATGCAAACTCCACACGGAAAGATCACCAATTGGTGACTTGAACCAGTGTCTTCTTGCTGTGAGGCAAGGGCGCTAACCGCTGCGCCGTGCAGCGTGAATTTTCTCTGGGGACTCCGGCTTCCTCCCACTATCCAAAAACATGCTTCATAGGTGAATTAGTCCTTCTAAATTGTCTCTAGGTGTGAATGTGAGTGTGTGTGTGATTGTGGCCCCTGCGACAGACTGACGACCAGTCCAGGGGTGTCTCCTGCCTTCGCCCATGAGTGGATGGATTAGGCTCCAGCAGCTCTGTGACCCCGAAAGGGACAAAACGATAGAGAAAATGAATGAATTAATATATTTTCATGGAGCGGATTTAAGGCGTGGCGAATAGATAAAAGAAAATAAATTCATAGAATAAATAAACCAATTTTTATTGACACAAATGCAGAATTAGAAAACTTTTTCCTGTTTTCTTTGGTTGTATGTCTGAATTACATCAAATTTCTAACACCGTCAAAGGGATCCATAACCCCAAAGCGTACCGTATAGCTGAACTTTGTGCTTACCTGCTTGATAACTGATTTTGTTTTTTCTTGTTTAATTTTTCTGATTGATATGTTACCATTGACATTCCTTGATTTGTATATCTTTTACCTATAGCTCCCCTGCTGAAAATAATTACTTTGTGTTAAAATATTGTTTTTTTTGTCATTGCTTTGGTTTGGATGCACTTGTCTATATGTTCTGTAATTGTGTTCGTATTCAATAAAAAAAAAGGTTATACTGCACGCCCACACGATGTAACGTTTACGGTAACAGACCGTCCCATTCATTTAACTGCTGCTAGCGGTTAGCCGGTAAGCTATCGTCAGCTTTCACGGAACTCACCGGTCTTTGTAGCTTCAACAGTCGGTGAAGTTGGTCTTTGTTGAGTTTCTGTCAGTAATCCTTTTATCCACATGTTCTGAAAACTGAAAGCCGTTTTTTATTGACAACTTCATACATTTTCTACAGTAACATAATAACATCTGCAAACAGGAACTTGCGTTTTTAAGAGAGCGATGTTTTTCTCCAATTTGACTGGATTGTTGGATCAAACTAGCGTGGCCCTAATTTGATTGGATGTTGTGCCGACATCACACACGGAAGTAAACAAACAGAGAGACCGCGGCGCGGGCTTTGTCAATATACCTTTGGATTTTGGGGGAAAGAGCAAGTCTTTCCGAGTCAGAGGGTCAAAGTCCAAGTCAAGTCACGAGTCAGGGCTATGGGAGTCCAAGTCCAGTCTAAAGTCGTCAAATTCATGACTCGAGTCCACACCTCCGCCTGCTACTCTAAGCTCTGAAGACATTTTTTGCATCTATAGAAACCTCTGTAACATTAGACTGCTTCACTGCTGTAGATCTAGCAGAATTAACATCAGTTATTACATCCTCCAAAAGCTCAACTTGTCTTTTAGACCCAATCCCCACTAAGCTTTTTAAAGAAACCTTCCCCTTAATTAATGAATCCATTTTAACTATTATAAATAATTCCATAGAAACAGGTTATGTGCCACAGTCTTTTAAATATGCAGTTGTTAAACCTCTTCTGAAAAAGCCCAGTTTAGATCCTGGTATTCTGGCCAACTATAGACCAATATCAAATCTCCCCTTTATCTCAAAGATATTAGAAAGAGTTGTAGTTAAACAGCTATACTGCCACCTACAGGACAATAGCCTCTTTGAAGATTTCCAGTCAGGGTTCAGACCTCACCATAGCACTGAAACTGCACTAGTTAGAGTCACTAATGACTTGTTACTGGCCACAGAAAAGGGACTAATCTCTATTCTAGTCTATTATCGCCTGTTCGTCCTGAGAGAGGATCCCTCTTTTGTGTGGAATGAAGTTTCTTCTCTTTTCCTGTAATTGTTTTTTTCTTTTTATGAGTTTTTTTCTTACTGAGAAGAAGGGGGGTCTAAGGGCAGGGATGTCCATGCTCTGTCCAGTTTAGTTTAGCAATTAGCTATTGTTTATGACACATTACATGTTTTTGTACCTATGTTGGTGTGAAACCCGTTAAGACAACTACGTTGTGTTGTTGGGCTTTATACATAAAACTGAATTGAATTCAAGCAAGCCCATCAACCTGGACCGCACCATGACCCCCCCACACACACAGACTGCAGCAGTAGCAGGAACTATTCCCAGAACTTGTAAAAAAACAAACTTTTTGACTTTCATTGTTCTTGTAACAAACAGATGAAAGTAGAGATTTAGTTGGATTCATTTATGAGCTCCTTGACTTGTTCAGATGTGAGATTTCACACAGTTGTAACATAGATGTGACTACAGGGTGTAACCGCAGTGTTGCTCACCGTGGTTAAAGGAGCGCTGAGTGTGTTACTGTGTTCGCTCAGACACACAAAATAGAAGAAACATTGCTTCCAAAGAATTTAAAAGTGGTTTGTGAAAATTAACACTTATTTGATCACGCTTTCGATTGAGGGACTGCAAAACACTCAATAAACTGCTAACAAGGACACAGTTACTGCAGTTATTATTTACTTGCAAGGCATGGCAACAGATTAACAAATGCTACTAAATGTCTTCATGAGCAGCTTATTTAACCGTGTAAGTCATTTGGAAGACACGTACAAATGCTAGTAAATGTATTTATAAGCAGCTTCATGCACATTACTAATGCTTGTTATTCTACTAACTGGTGTCCGGGTCACACCTTTTCTGAGACTTCCTAAGTGGATTACTCAAAAACCATACAGTAAGAAAACATAATCTTTTGCGGTACTACTCTGAAGTAATAGTAACGTACTAAATTTGTTCACAGCCAAAACATGCAAATTCATATCAATGTCACAGCTTTTTGACGCTCTCTACAGAGTCTCAGCAGTTTTCTACCGGTCGCAGGCCTGCTATCGTAAGCCTCGTAAGAATCCCGCAGTCAAAATCCAATGACGAAGGTTTGACCATGGATATGCAAATGACGGCTCATTGGACCGCAGTCCACAAAATGTGAGTTTACGGGCGTTTACATAGACTTCACTGAAATTGAACACGAGTTGCCACGCCTGATGTGAATGTAGTTTCAGAGGATTCTCGGTCCTCCACGTGTTAACAGCATCTGTTTTAAATGCTTATAAGCATAAAAGACACCAGTCCACAACCTCCAACAGTCACACTCCAAACACCACTATGGTCAAGACCAAAGAGCTGTCAAATTACACCAAAATCTAAATTGTTGACCTGCACCAGATTGGAAAGACTACATTTGCAATAGGTAAGCTTCTTGGTGTGAAGAAATTAACTGTGTAAGCAATTATTAGAAAATGGACATTACACAAGACGGCTGATCATTGTTTTCTATCTGGGGATTCAAGCAAGATGTCATCCTGTGGTGTCACAAGAACAGTGAAGAAAAATCCCAGAACCACACAGTCAGAGTTACCTTTTCTCTAGGCCTCAGGTCCGGCATCAGGCTCTGGTTAGCCAGGCTCATGCACTCCTCCAGAGTCTGAATAAAGGTTGTACATGTGGCACTGAGCAGAGAGGCCTGCACACACAAACATGTACGCACACACACACACACACACACACGCGCGCACACACACACATTTAGGCAAGGTTTCACAAATGCCATTCCCTCTCCATCAGTTCTAGAATAAAAGTGTAAATTTCAGCTTTGCAGAGTTAGAGGTAAGGTGCTGACCTCACTTGTGGGTGTGGCCTCATTGCCTGTGCTGTACTGTGATTGGATGGTTTGGACCTGCTGCACTAGCAGGTCACAGTAAAGACGCAGTTCAGACATCTTAGTTCTCAGACATTCTGGACCTGGAACGGACGGAAAAATCCTCATCTGAATCAAAGGAACGGGATAATGCAGGTTTGGATTTCCGCAGTTCAAAATGTTTGTACAATGGAAAAAATGAAGTTATATTTGTTCATTCATTCATTCATTTTCCAATCCGCTTTATCCCTTTCGGGGTCACGGGGTTGCCGGAGCCTAACCCGGCTACTCATGGGCGAAGGCAGGGTACACCCCTGGACTGGTTGCCAGTCTGTTGCAGGGGAGTTATATTTGTTGTTAAATAAAATATTGTCCATCTGTGAAAAAGTTTTGTACTCGTAGTAAGAGATTTGTGACTGTACAATGTGTTGTCTTTGTGTAAAACATCATGTTACAGACTGACATTGTTTTACAAGTACAAAATCATTTTACAGACGCACAAAACTCAAGTTACAAGTAACAATCCTTTCGCTTCTGAACAAATCAACCAATCAGCAGCCTTTTACTGTCAGCCAATCGGTGCGCTCGCTTGGATCTGCCGATCAGATGCATGGTATTCATGCTAGGAGAACAGATACAAAGCGTTTCGTAACATAACCTTGTGTTTGTTTGAGATGCTGTTTTGAAAGTTTGTATGCTTTGATGTTTTGTGTCAAAAAATCCAAACATAAATCCTGATTCATTGTGTATTTCCTTTGAACACAGGAACATTTTCTGTGCTAACGTTTCTTCACAGATGCCTGCCATGTACACCCTTGCTAGCTGTCGGAAAACTCTTTAATGTCGCTTTTACAAGGTTCCACAAATCAGAAACTTTATTTGATTGAATCTTCATTCTTTGTAAAATGTTTGCAGCCGGTTTAAACAAAGACTTTGTGATGTTTAACGTCAAAGTGGATTCTAGCAACCGGACACTAACTTTAGCCGCATCAGACTCTTAAGGTGGGATGGATGAAGAAAGCAAATAAAAGGTCAACCATCAGAACCATCGCCTGACTTTAGAAAGTTTCACACACACTGATAACTAAGTTGCAGACACGGTGGATTCAGCGTTCATTATTATATTTAGAAAACTCCACTTTTTCTGACAGTTGTGTTGTTTTATTTTGTTTTATTCCTCCATCCCATCTTAAAAGTTGGATGTACCAGTCACGCTGTTTAAAAAAAAAAGTTTTCCGTTTTGTTTCATTTAACAGAGAGAAAATGCCAGAACAAAATCAAAGTCACCAAGGAACGAGGGTTTCTGTAGTCCAGTAACTGTAATTACAGAAGTTTGAACTGTCATTTATTACCTTACTCCGTTACTGACAAAAGTAATTAAATTACAGTAAATCGTTACTTAGTAATCCGTTACCCACAACACTGTTCCCGTGTTCAGAGAAAGTACACAATGAGTCAGGATTCATGTTAAGATTTGTATTTTTTTTACAAACATCAAGGTGTACGATCCTTCAAAACAGCATCTCAAACAAACACAAGGTTACGTTACCAAACGTTTTGTTTCTGTTCTCCTAGCATGAATACCATGCATCTGATTGGCAGATCCAAGCGAGCGCACCGATTGGCTGACAGTAAAAGGCTGCTGATTGGTTGATTTGTTTCTCACCTCTGTGCTTGTTGCTATCCAGGTTTCCAGCTTTGGATGACCCCAACGCCACTAGCCACCTCTGGCGCTCGGCAGCATTCACAGCACGCACGTAGAAGTGCTGCTCTCCAGGGATGATCAGCTCCAGCCTGGTGGAATCTGTGGGATGAACTGAAACACACAGACAGAGGTGACGCAGCACTTTTACAACAGAGAGCAGCTGGACGCTCAGCAATCTGACCTTTAATGTCACACACAGACATCTTGATTGATCCTTTGCTGCCTTTGTTAACGTCGTCCTCGCTGTCGTAGTATGATATGACGCCGTCTTCAAGAACAAACCAGCGAGGCTGCCAGCCTGAGCAGAAACAAATAAGCAGAAAACGCCACAAGGAAGTGTAAAAGAGACCATCTTCCTCCTCCAGATCTGAGCTCTGAACTTCTGTGGGAGCAATGTGTGGTTCAGTATCTTGACCAAAAACACTTTAACACAAGGGGGGACTCAAACCTGCAACCTTCAGATCGGAGGTCAACCACTTTTGCCCTGCTCCACAGCCATCCTGATTAGATTTAAACGATGTATAGATGGCTTCGTTTTACAGCAACTGTTTGCATGAGTGATTGCTTGCACGTTTGTTTGAGTGCACAAGTTTGTGAGTTAGTGCTTTTAAGTGTGATTGCATGAACAGTGTGTACAACTTTTCTGCCGTGGGAGTGCAAGTCTGTGTGTGTGTGTGTGTGTGTGTGTGTGTGTGTGTGTGTGTGTGTGTGAACTCAGTGGTTGAACTCGTGCTGAAACTGCAGATAAACTGTTCATGAAGTGCGATCTCAATAAAGTTGTATTTTTTTGTCAAGCAGGTTCCTTGTGTCTGCCGCCTCTGATGATCAGCAGCATAACGGACCTTTGGATCTGCTTTCTTGTGTTGCAGAAGCTGGAGCTGCTGCACCTGTCCGCTCTACCTGCACATCTCTGAGCGCCTCATCATCTTCAGTGAACCTGATCTGTATCCTTACATCCTTACAGCCTTACAGACTTAAATCCTTAAATCCTTAAAGCCTT
>BSAI01000187.1:1804604-1825817 GCA_036245035.1 Adrianichthys oophorus | reverse complement strand
CTTTCATCCTTACGTCCTTACATCCTTACAGCCTTACAGCCTTACATCCTTACATCCTTACATCCTTACATCCTTACAGCCTTACATCCTTACTCTGCAGCCTTCTCTTACGGCTTCTTGTATTTTATTTATCTTCTTAATTCTTAACTAAGTTGCTATGTAGTGCGTCAGGTTGGTTGGTCAGCGTTCTTACCCGTCATGTAGTTAGTCCACTTGTACAGAATGCCCTCCATGGCGTCTCCTAGCATCGGCTGCTGGAGTTAGCCTGGTCGCTTCCTGCTCACCGGGCTGCTTACTGGATTGACGTCACAGGACAGCGCGTAACCCACCGGTCTGTCTGTCAGCACGCGAGCGGAAGGACGCTGACACGCCACTTAAGAGCGAGATTTGTTCGTGAGGAGATGGTCAGCTGATCAGGAAAAACATCAACAAAACAGAAACGCATCCACGGAAGCCTGCAGGGGACAATTCAGCTCATTCATGAGACGTATCGTTTTGACAGCGGGCTGCTGAAGAAACCAAAGTGTGCGACTGCAAAAGAGGAAAACAGGAATAAAGCAGATTCAGGAAGAACACTGAGCTGTAACAAATGTTCAGCTAAGATCACATTTCATCCCATCTGCTAAGAAATGTAAAACTGAATGTAGACTCGTTTGTAAATGGAAACCTATCAAATGAAAATCTAAGTAAATACAAAAAGGTAAATACAGTTTGGCTAAACGTGTTATTTCAATTCTAAATCTCACATGAATTTAACTTGAAAGCTAATAATACATTAAATGTCAAATCTGAATGTTAACTGTAAATCGTTGACTGTATAAGAGAACTGGACTGAGCAACCCCTCCCTCTTTGCCTTACAAACAGGAAGGACCTGCAGGTTCCAAGAAACCAAAATAGGCCTTTTTCACATGACGTCAAATGAAATGGTGACATTGTAAAGTGACTTCTGGGGCCCGTTTCCAGAAGCAGGTCATGTTGAAAGTCTGAGTTCGTTAACCCCGAGTTAAGGAAAACTCTGAGTTTCTGGTTTCAGAAATGGAGGTAACTTAAACCTGTGAAATCAAACCCGTTTCACGAAGCGGGGTAAGCTTAACCCAGTTTTAATCACTATGGCAACTGACTCTGTGAACCTATCCTGGTCAGGAGCCCGTTTCCAGTGCCTACGTCACCTCAGGGTAACACCTGAGAGGGCCGGTGACATTCTTGTGGCATGTGTTATTCTCCAAAATATTGCCATTATTAGAGGAGAGCAACACCCTGCCATACAAATTCAAGAGCCAGAGGAAGACCTCATCCAAACAGCAGACCACTAGGATGGAAGGACTGTCAGAGACAGGACATGTCGCAGTAGACAACCACCAACACCATCAATAAAAGGTAGAAACGGACTGAATGCTAACGGACATTTATTTGGTTTCTTCATTTCCTACAAAAAGAAAATTGATTTCAGGATTCATTCAATATTTTAATCCACCTGTAACTTTACACTCTCCTCTAATTTCCTTTTCATTCATCTTCTATACCGTTTTATCACTTTCAGGGTCATGGGGCTGCTGGAGCCTAACCCAGCCACTCATGGGCAAAGCAAAGGCAGGGGTCACGCTGGACAGGTCGCCAGTCTGTTGCAGGGGTCACAATCACACACCCACTCACATCCACACCTATAGAGACAATTTTAGAGTGACCTATGAACCTATGAAGCATGTTTTTGGACGGTGGGAGGACACCGGAGTAAACCCTCACATGCACGGGGAGAACATGTAAACTCCACACAGAAAGGTTCCCCATTGGTGACACTGTTTCAAGTCCTCAGCCAGGACTTGAACCGGGAACCTGTGAGGCAAGAGTGCTAACCACTGCGCCACCGTACAGCCCTCTCCTCCATTCTGTTCTTCTCCATTTTTTATGAGACTCATTTCATACGACTCCCTCACTGGCGACTGTAAATCCAAAGGATTGATGGTTTGAAGACATAGAACCTCATTGATGTCACAGGTTGAATTCTAGCATTTACTGAACATCACGATCTGAGTTCATCTGTGCAGCAGAAGTTGTAGGAGCCTCATGCTGCTGTTCCTCCACACTCTGGAACAGAGGAGGCGTGATGATGTCAGTGTACTTAAATAAATGCTGCTGCAGTGCTAAACTCTGTCATTTAGTTCTTCCAAATCTCTGATGTTTGTAAAGTCAAGCATCCAGGATAGGATCAGCCTCACCTTTTTGAAGGATGTTTTTACATTTCATTTTTAGCTGCTGGATTACATCTACATGAAAATTACAATTCAATATTTAGAACAGTATTGGATACATTTTAGAAAAGCATTTTGAAAAATGAAATTGTTACTCTGGATGAAACGTATTGGATTACTTACTGATCAAGAATTTATGAATCCCTGACATTAAAATGCACTTTTTGTACGAAAATCGGTCATTAATGCAATTACTGAGATTACTTGTTAAATTTTTGACGGATAAAAAAATATTCATTATTTCACAAGTGACAAAATGACGGCAATAATGACATTATTTACTTCTACTGAATTGAAATGATTAACATGTAAGCGTTGCATTAACTCTGGCAGCTGGTTTCTCCCACGCCAACTCTCTCTCTCTTTTGCCGCTGCAGCTGTGTTACTCTTTGTGTGGGAAATGTGCTCATAGTCGCATTTGCTTGTAGGACCACATCAATTTCTGTTGGCGTGAAGTATGAAGCCCTGTTGGTGTTTGGTGCTGTTGCCATGGTGAATCGTCATGTCTTTGCTCCATTGTTCAGGGCTTTTTATGGTTGCGACACTTGTACCTGACTCTGAGTCCAGCTACTCAGAGATGATTGAACCAGCTCTTTTCAGCTGTTCTGAAACCGAAAACTCTGAGTCAGTCAACTCTGAGTGCAGGTTTGAACTCTGAGTTTGTTAAACGGGCCCCAGGTTTTACAGGTTTAGACAGGCAAAGCTGACAACTAAATGCTGTTTACCACAATTTTACATAAATAATAAAAGGTAACCTAACCAACTGTAACAGAAAATTGTACAATATTTAGCTTGTGGATTTCCTACCTAACTGTATTTTTTTTCCTGTCTTAGATCGTTCACAAATCAAAATACAAATGTCAGTAATTCTGCATGCAGAACACTGAACAGCTGTTTTCTCCAATTTTTTGGACAATACTAAACGAGTCGTGGACCATTCCTCTCTTACAACTCGGTTAAAGTTAGACGAAGTACTTCATTGAATGCAACTTGTTTGATCATGAAGGTCATTTTGAAGGTGATTTTTATTATTCTAATCTATGCTAACGCTAACGCTAGCTTTACAACAACGAGTATGAGATGCAGAGTTCTAAAAGCGTTTCTGCACCGTTAGAGTTGCTTAAATTTATGTGTTCACAAAATCACTAAAAACAGAGCCAAAGTGTTCAAATGTAATGACTGAAGTGTGCCCTTACTCCATGTGTTATAGCAACATGAGGACAGCAGAAGGACTCATGCTGCAGCGGAGCCGTGCACGTGCAATAGTTTGTGTTTGTATGAAGATGTGTTCTGTTTCGGATATTGCTCTGTTGCAAATAGACGTGCCGTTCATGCACAAGGTTAAAGATGCTGTCTTTGGTTCTCCACCACACTAATACATGATATGGACAAATCACCGTTCCCTCCACTCCTCTACAGGTTTTGGGCCCCGGCAGCGAACAGTTCACCAGAAGGAGAATAGAATATCTTTATTTCTATAGTACTTTTCACAGAAAGAATCACAAAGTGCTTCACAAAAAGATCATAAAATTAAATCAAAACACTAAAGAAGTAGTACATTCCAAATTATAATTAAAACCAAGAACATAGTAAACACAGTAAAACACAGTAAAACAAGGGTTGACATCAAATAAAAGCTCTCCTGAATAAAAACGTCTTGACCTGTGATTTAAAACACTCAACAGAGTCAATCTCAGGCATAGATAAATACACCTATGCAAAGACGCAAGTGTTCAAAGACAGCCAAGGCACCCTAGCTGTAACTACAAAATCCAGTTAACAGACAGAGGTGCAGATACATTGACATTAAATACCATTTCATCAAAGAGAAAGGGACACGCTGTTAAGTTCTGTTAAACTTCTGTGCAACTGAAAAGGTGACTGCAGATATGATAACTAAACCAGCAACAAATCTGAAACTACAAAGGTTTTCTCAGGATTTGTTTGGTGTTTGAGTGGTATGGTGGACTGGAAGAGACTTATTGAAATAAATATATTTGCTCCATATTTGTTGCTCCAGGTGCAGATGTTATCTGCTTCCTCCAGTCCCGTCTCCATCGTCTCCCATTAGCACATTCCTCAGTTGAATGCAGTTTCCTCCCCATGTGTCATTTCTTAAGGCCTCAGCCTTTGTATGCTGTGGGGAATCAATCTGTTATTCAGTCACACAATCATAATATGCCTGCAAAATTTAGACTATGAAAAAGCACCTTGTTTAAGAATACGAAGTCTGCAAAACTTCTTCAAACTTATTACTTTTAACAATTCATTTTCATACTGTTTAATACTGAATCATCATGACACACACGAAAATCTTTATTTGTTTAGACTTCATTTTCTTCAAACGTCAGAGTTCAGGCGAGGGTCAAAAACACAATGGTAAGGCGGGAGATCAATAAACAGGCAAGAGGTCAGAGTACCAAGGAGTTAAACTAGGGAATAGCTGCTCAGGCTGTATGCAAGGAACAACAAGACTTGACACTGAAATGCAGGCTGCAGCTGGTATAAATGCCAGCAGATAATGACAGCAATGGGAAACAGCTGAACAGGGAGGAGACTGTGGAAATAGCTGATGGGAATAGTAGTAAGGATCTGCGGAGCTCAATATTCAGGTGAGGACTCCCTCTGGTGGCCTGAATGGCTGGCTGAACCGTGACACATATTGTTTATAAATTATCCAAAGAGGAAGACTCAAAATGTTGTTTTATTAATAATTATTTATCATTCTCCTGGCCAGTACTCGAAGTTTTTAACTGAGTTTGCTGTCTATCGACTATTGTTTTACATTCTGATAAAATAATAATAGTAGGGGGTTTTAAAATTCATGTTGATGACTCTAGTGACTGTCTAGAACAGGGATGGGCAACTCCAGGCCTCGAGGGCCGCATTCCTGCATGTTTTCCAACATACCATGATCTGGCATGTTCTAATTGGCTGGATACACCTGAAGCAGGTAATCAGCCATGAGTAGGGCTTGGATATCTGGAAATCCTGCACACACTGCGGCCCTCGAGGCCTGGAGTTGCCCATCCCTGCTCTACAAAATGCATTTGTAGATTTATTAGATAATGTTGGTTTCACACAAAACGTAAATAAAGCCACTCACTGTCACAAGCACACCCTGGATACTCTCAGATCACTTTACAATTACCTTTCAGTTTGTTCTAGAGAATTTGTCACAGAAATGGGCAGATAGCTGGTTCCACTTGCAGCAGGTTGAATAAGCAAAGTCAGACAGGAAGCAGCCAGGCTGCACTATAAGTCCAAAGAGCCAAGTCGGAGTCCAGGATCAGGCAGAAGGTCAGGGCAGGCGGTGAGGAGCAGAGTCGGGAAAGGAGCAGAATCGGGAAAGGAGCAGGGTCATGTAACAGGTGGTCAGAACAGATCGAACACTTGGCATGCTGGCAGAATGACACAGGCAATACTTCACACTGAGTGTGCGACTGAGCAGTGCTTAAATGTCTTGAAGGCTGATGAAATGATGAGGACCTGGTGTGGAGATGACTGCAGTCAGGTTATGTGCCACAGTCTTTTAAATATGCAGTTGTCATGAGCTATGAGATTTCTTGTCTTGTTTGTAAAGAACTTGTCTTGTAAAACATGATGTCAGAACCAGGAAGCAGTAGCCTAAAAATGGTTTCCTGGAATTTTAGAGGTCTGGGACATGTAGTCAAAAGACAGTGAGTTTTCTGGAGAAAAAATCCATCAAGCCTGATGTATTTTTTCTCCAGAAAACTCATGTCAATACAAATAATCAAAGAAGACTAGGAGCAAATTGGAAAATCCAAGCTTATCAAGCTCCATTTACCAGTAAAGCCAGAGGTGGCCATCCTGATCAGAAAGAACGTCTCATTTCGTTTAAGATTACAGACCAGTACGGCGGATACCTTCTCTGGTTTCAGGTTCTTCCTCTAACTTTACTTAACATCTATGCACCTGATTTCTTTAAGAAGATTTTTGATTTAATACCAGCATCTGCCTCCAACATCCATATTGGTGGTGACTTTTTTACTTAGACTCATCTTTGGGCAGAAAATTGCCTCCTAATATCACCTCAGTACAAACATTGAACGACCTAATTAAAACAAAAAATCTAATTGATATTTGGCGCTAACCACCTCCTACTGAGAGGGCGCAATCTTTTTATTCCCATGTTCATTAAACCTACACTAGGATAGATTATCTTCTGAACTGTTACCCACAGTTGTTATTTCGGATTACCATAACATATCAGATCATTCCCCAATGTCCTTAGTTTTTGACATCTTGTCTAAATTCTAGAAAATGATGATACACAGTTTTATTTATCCATTAAACCCGACCAGAACGACCGCTTAGAGAAACTTAATGCCTGCATTAGTGACATCAAGACCTGGATGACAGTTAATGACCTCCTCCTAAACCCAGAAAAACTGAGGTCATTATACTAGGTCCACAATACCGGAGAGATGCTTTATCCAATCTATCCTGGATGGCATAAATATAGCCTCCAATCCCACAGTTAGAAACTGGGGGTTTTATTTGACCAGGATTTATTTTTTACTTTTTTATTGATAACACTTTTTAATTTGGCTTTTAATGCACAGTAAAGAGGTTCCCTCTCTTTCTTTAAATGGCAACATTACTCAAACGCCTTACCTAGAATAGCTCAAGAGGTTTTCCTGAACAGGTGACTGAACAAACAAAACTTCACATGCCTCATTGTCATTATTCATGGCCCATGTAACGAGCAAACCATCGCAAAAGCCTTTTACACGTGCGGCGCTGCTGAAAGTAAGGGACTGTCTACAAGTGTGGGGTGTTTTGTAAAACCCTCAAACCAACCAGTGTCATTAGTCAAGGAAAAAAAATACTATTCTCATGCATTTGCAAAAAACAGCTTTGTTTTTTGCAAAAAAAATCCTAGTAACATGAAACTAACCAAAATATACAAATGCAAGTTTTAAAAGATTTTTTTAACTCTTACTGGTCAAATGAGAAATCGAACACAGCAAACTACTCCTCTTCTGGCAATAGTTTTTTTTTTTTGTATTAGTCATAACTACATGAAAGTAGCCCCATTTATTTGAGAAAGAGATGACTCAACTTTCACAACCATATTTAGTGGCCTTACTGGTCAAAACTGGAAACCACTCATGAAATCACTGCTTTTTGCAAAAGCTTTTTTTGTGAAGAAAATTGAAGGAAATTGGGATTTTTTCCTCTTTCTTTGTTTCAGCTTTTGTCAGGCATGTGCCTCGATCATCTTAATATTTTAAATTCAACAGAAAGTTTGATGCCAGTGAAACAAAATCAGCATTTACTGCTTTTACTAAATAAATCTTTCCTTCCTCATCATATCTCTCCTCCACAACCACAAGAAAAACATTTGTTTCTGTTTCTTTAAAACTCTTGTATCTGATTTTCATGTCTTTCACACATTTTATATCACAAAGCTGCAGCTTCTTGTCCGAAGGTTCTGCTACACACAGTTTTATGGTTTAAAGCGTCCGACACAAAAGGACCATGACCTGTTTTCTATAGTTCTAGTCTGACTTTCCTTTGCATCCTCTGCAGCTGCCGCCTGCAGCACCACGATATCAGGGCGTCCTTTGTTACCATGACAACACAAGTCAAATAGGTAGTCTGCTTTTTGTGACAAACTATTTAAATGTAAAAAAAAAAAGAACTATCTTATTAATATTTTGTTCAATTTTTATTTCCTTGTTGGTGAACATCGTTTAAGCGGGTCAATGTGCTGTGAGGCGTTCATTTTCAGAAACGAACGAACTTCCCGGAAATCAACTTGTAAAGGAACAAAAAATAAACATTTTCCCATGGATGCAGGAGAGACTCAATGAGGAAGGAACAGTTTTATTCAAAAAAGTTACGTATAGTGTGAAATGAAAGAGCGAAACTCAAATAGAAACAATTGAAACTGTGTAGCCTGTTGTTTCTTTCATTAAACTCCAACCCTTTTTTGATCGTAGGCCAGAATAAAATCACATGACTGAGATTAAACTTCCTTGGCTCGTCTCGCTCGTGGATTCTGCTCTGGGGAAGGAACACCTGCAGAGTGACAGCTTGTCAGCTGTCACCCAAAGAAGTCAGGGCTCAGAGCCACTCTTTCCAGATATCATTTAACAACACAACTCTCACTATCACTCTACTGAGAGCTACGGGATAATATTATGGGACAACATGAATCCACCAAGTCAAAAGGTGCTCCGGCGCTCAATTTCTGGCATAAAATTGCTACTAGAAGTAGATTGGAGCTGTTTGCAGCGCTTAATTAAAACAAAGCATTGTGAGGGCATGGGTATGGTGCACTGGAGTTCTGTCCTTTTTTACTTTTCTCCTTTATTCTTTACCCAGTACTATATTTTATTTAGTTTATCATGTGTCTGTTCGGTGCAGTGCAATTCATATGTTGTCCCTCATTCCCACTCCCATTTGGTTGAGTGGGAGAGATTCTAGGTAGATCGTCTGTGCTCCTGTGTTTCGCTGTGCATCTGGAAACATGAAATTCCATCAGTTTTTGTGCTTGGTTGCACTTCAAATGCATATGAATAACATCAGACAAAGTATAAACTGTTAGAATAACGTGTTAAAATGAAAGGTCGATATTTTCAAGAGAATATCAAATAATGGAGGGTTATTCCAATTTTTTTTTAAATTTGTGAAGCATGTAAGAGAAGGAAAACACATACACTTAGGTAGGACATTTATAAAATAATTATTGTACACATTTCTTCCACAATTAGTAAGGCTACCTTTATTATTTATGTAAAATGGTGTTAAACTGCATTTATTTCTCCGCTTTGCCTGTCTAGACCCACAAACCGGAATTAACTTTACACGCTGTTGGCAATGTCACCATTTTGTCTGATGTCACATGAACAGGGTTGCTTTTCTATGTAACGAAGGACGTAAAGTGACGGCCGGGCCAGAGATGACGTCAGACGCGGGAGAAGCGAAAGGAGAGTGGAGACGAACGGTGTGAAAAGAGATAGCGAAGACAGAACAAAGCGAGGAAAACTGTTAAAAAATACGCAGCCCCTGTGTTATTTTTGTTAGTAAGACAGTGTGGAGCTGACTGACCGTGATTTTTGCAGCGGCAGGGTCTCGGTCTAGTTACGTGAGCGGAGCTTGACGATAGCCCGCCAACATGTGAGGAAGAGACTAGCAGGCTGCAGTCGTCGGGTTTTCCGAAGTGAGGAGCCGTGAAACAGCGACCGCCAGCGGTGGTGAGGAGAGCCAGGTCCGGGAGATCAGAGCCGCAGTTTCAGGCAGTAACTGGAAGGAGGATTGCCCTGCCATGCAGCTAGCATCCCAGTGATTAGCCCTGGTAATTCACCTGCTGTACACCGTTCTACCAGAAAGGAGGTACTGTTTTCTGTTTTTTTAAAAGAGAAGCGGGAAATTCAGTTCAAGCTCTGGGAGCGGCCAAGGCCCCAGCATCACCGTTCTTGAACATTTAGGTTGTGTGGCGAATCAGCCTGGAACACGAACCATCGGTCTGTCCTCTGGCAAAGAAAGAACTGCACAGAACTGACTGTTGCCACTGTCTGGGGCATTTTGACTCCTGGTTAGGGGAGAACTGCCTCTAATGTTTTTATTTTGTTTCTGTGTTTGCTGGTCTGAGGAGCTCAAAGACTCTACTGGTCTGAATTGTTGATCCGTACTTGTCATTTATTTCATTTTCATTTCATATTGGGTTATAACTAAGAACCTGTTTTATTTTTGTTTATTCTCTTTCTTTGGTGAATACATTCTGGTGATTATCTATTTTTGTTTTTTTTTATTGACTCACGTTTTGTTTCTTGTTTAGATTGGATTGTCCAATAACATTGTTGTGTTACCACTTGAACACGCAGTTAAACCATTGAAGAAGACCAGGACCACAAGAAATGTTTTGAGCTTTTAATTTCTTCTCCAGATGGTGAAAACTGTAAATATATACAAGATTCCCTTTATAAAACAGATAGTGAAATACACGAAATAAAAGTCCTTCATCTAAACTTTAAAATAAGAAAACTATCCAAATAATATAAAAATAGGTTAACCTGAATGTACACAAATAAACATACAAACTTACGGCATTGCCTTGACAGTGCTTCAGTGGGGATGGCAACAGATAAATAAGACCCCATGCTGAACCTCGCTTGCCCTGATTACATGCAGCCGGAAACGGAAGCTGCCCGACAAAACCGGAAGTTGCCCGGCAAAACCGGAAGTTATTGTTTTCGGTAACTTTTTCTTAAAAGTTATTTTTTGTAAACAATTTAATGAACAAATTTATTTTAACATATGACATAACATTACATATTAAATTATAAATTGCGTCAAGGCAACACACTCCCCGCCTGACCTCAATGAGGCCACTAACTAAATACTGAACAAGAATCAGTCCTTCTGCAAAAGAAGAATAACCTTAGTGACGGGTCTCATAAAAGTCTTTTGACAGTTTTTTTCATTTACTGTGACCTCAAGCTTCCTAACTTGACTATCTTTCCCTGGAAAGGTGGCACTGACTCTACCCATGGTCCAGCTATTACGTGGAACTTGTTTGTCCTTGAGTAGAACCAGGTCACCGACTTGTAGGTTTCGACGAGGTACAGTCCACTTGTGTCTCTGTTGTAATAAAGGCAAGTATTCTCGCTTCCAGCGTGACCAGAACTGATTGGCAAGAGCTTGGACTTGTCTCCATTGTTTGGTGTAAAGGTCTTTGTCCAGAAAATCTCCAGGAGGCGGTAGAAGGCACGATTTCTGAGATAGCAGCATTGAGGGAGAGAGAATGAAGGGGTTGTCTGGGTCGGAAAGAACTGGAAACAGCAGCCTAGCATTTATGACCGCTGAGACTTTGGCCATTAGGGTGCACAACACGTCATGAGTGAGCTGCACCCGACTTTGAAGCAGCATTGAGTATACGCCGAGCAATGCCGATCATCCGCTCCCAGGAGCCTCCCATGTGGGAGGCATGAGGGGGGTTGAAGTCCCAGCTGCAACCCTGATCCATAAGGTACCGTTGCACACTCTTGTCCATGCCTAATTCCTTAGACGCTCCAACGAAGTTTGTGCCATGATCAGAAAAAAGTTTTGTGGCCGGGCCCCTCACAGCAAAGAAGCGTCTTAGAGCACTTACACAGCTGGTGGTGTCTAAAGACTCTATTACTTCAATGTGCACGACTCTTGAACTCATGCAGCTAAACATGATGGCCCAATGCTTACTTTGTGCGTGTCCACCTCTTGTATGCCTGGTAGTGACTGTCCAAGGCCCAAAAACATCAAGGCCGACGTAGCTAAAGGGGGGGCATGTTTTGAGTCGTTCTGGAGGTAGATCTGCCATGAGTTGCTCTTCCTGCCGTCCACGCAGTTTGCGACATATAACACATTTGTTGATGACAGAATTGACAAGCCTCTTTCCGCCTAATATCCACAACCCTGCTGCTCTTATTGCACCTTCTGTTAGGTGACGACCCTGGTGTTTGACCTGTTCATGGTAGTGGCGAGTGAGCAGGAGAGATATGTGATTGTCTTTTGGAAGAATTATTGGGCTTTTTTCTGACTCCTCGAGTTCTGAGTTTTTGAGTCTGCCCCCAATCAAAATGATGCCATCATCCAGGACTGGGCTGAGTTTATGCAAAGGACTTTGTTTGGCGATGGGTTTGCCAACTTTGAGAGTAGACAACTCCTTTTCAAAGGCGTCATGTTGTGCTTGTTTTAGAATGACACGCTTTGCTTGAGCCATTTCATCTGGCGAGCGAATAACCTGACATAAGTGCCACCCCTTCCATTCACAGTCTGAATTGGTGCCATTGAAAGATTTTGCAATGTGAATGAGTAAAGCAACTGCACGGACTTAGGACTTGAAGGTGGAGAAGCGTTCAAAGCGTTTACAGAAGACTTCTTGGAGGTTAGTGGCATAGGTTTTCACTTGTGGCCTGATTTCACAGTCTCTGTCTGGCTCGATCAACTCCAACTTGTTGCTCTCATGTTTTGTCTCTGTAAGTGGACGACGGATGAAGGAGGGTCCAGTGAACCAGGTTGTTTTAGCCAACTGAGATGCTGTGAGCGTGCGTGATGCATGATCAGCTGGGTTTTCCTCGGTGCGCACGTAGTGCCACTGTTCTGGTTTTGAGGACTGACGAATGCTTTGCACTCTGTTGTGAACATATGTGTAGAATCTTTTTGATTCGTTACAGATGTAGCCCAAGATTACCTTACTGTCCGTATAAAAGGTAACTGCATCAAACTTTGTGTCCAGCTCATTCTTGATGAGATCAGTAAGCTCTACAGCCAAAACAGCGGCACACAGTTCGAGTCTGGGGATTGTTGGTTCAGATTGAGGAGTTAGTTTTGCTTTTCCCATTATGAACCCTACTTCTGCTTTGTTATTTGGATAAACTGCTTTCAAATAGGCCACTGCACCTATGGCTTTGACTGAAGCATCTGAAAACACAGAGATCTATGCGTCTCGCTTGACTCAGAGAGGTAGATGTGTACGTTCTTGGGACATGGAGTTCCTTTAGGTCTTTGAGGGAGTCCCTCCAAGCTTCCCATTTGCTCCGTTTGTCTTCTGGAAGTGGCGTGTCCCAGCCTGAGTTTTCCATTGTGAGTTCTCTAAGTAGAGCTTTTCCTTGAATAGTGACAGGCGCCAATAGTCCTAGTGGATCATAGACACTGTTAACAGATGACAAGACACCTCGCCATGTAAATGGCTTGCTTGTTGTAGCCACCGAAAACGTGAATGTATCTGTCACAGTTTCCCAAATGAGGCCTAGGCTGCGCTGCGATTGTGTTTCTTCACCACTTAAATCAAGATCTTTAAGAATCACTGCACAATCATCCTGGGAGAAGGCTTCCATGACTGCTGGTGAGTTAGAAACAAACTTATGCAGGTGCAGATTGGACTCGGCAAGTGAAGCCTGCGTTCTTTGTAACAAGTCAATTGCTTCAGCTGGAGAAGGCACAGAAATCAAGCCATCATCAACGTAGAAATGCCTCTCCACAAACTCGACTGTATCAGCCCCATAGTCTTTTGCTCCAGCTTTAATGGCCCTGTGCAGTCCGTAGACAGCTACAGCAGGAGATGGTGAATTACCGAACACATGAACTTTAATTCGATAATCGACCATCTCTTTTTTGGTGTCATTGTCTCTGTGCCACAGAAAGCGAAGATAGTTTCTATGATCCTCACGTACCATAAAACAGTGGAACATATGCTGTATGTCAGCCATGATACCAATACTTTCTTTTCGAAAGCGAAGGAGCACTCCGATGAGCGTGTTGTTTAAGTCAGGGCCGGTGAGAAGTACACTATTAAGTGAAACACCGTTCTCTTTGCAATGGAATCAAAAACTACCCTGATCTTGTTGGGCTTTTGAGGATGATAAACCCCGAATGTCGGGAGGTACCAGCATTCTTCTCCTTGCTTGAGTTCAGGCGCCACCTCTGCATGACCATTGGAGAAAATACCTTCCATAAACTCCACGTAATGGAGCTGCATTTGGGGTTTCTTTTGCATGCTTTGTTTGAGGGACAAAAACGTCTGACAGCTAGCTCTCTGTTGTTGGGCATTTTCTGGCGAGGCTCTTTGAAGGGAAGTGGGGCAACCCAACTATTATTCTCATCTCGGTACATGCCTTTGTCTATGATTTCTAGGAAAACTGTGTCCTCTGTGGAGGGAGCTAGCTTGTTGTCATTTTCACTACGGTGAAAAACTGACTGTCCCAAAGTTTGCTCTGGCATTTTGCTGGATCTGTTAGCGCGTACCGAATCCTTTAGTTGTCGGAAGTTATCACACTGTCCAAAAACTGTGGGGCGACCATTTTCTAGAATAACTGTTTTAAATGAGTTGACTGTGGGCTTGTGGATATTACCTACACACACCTCCCGAACTACAACCCACCCTAAATCTAGGCGTTGGGCAAAAGGGGCATGATGAGGTCCATTAACTTGTTCCCTGACTTTGGGTGCACGTAAAACATCTCGTCCGAGCAGTAGGAGTATTTCTGCCATTGGATCTAGCTCTGGAATGTACTTTGCTATGGACTGCAGGTGTGGCTGGTGCAGCACAGCACTAGGTGTTGGGATTTTGCTCCTGTTGTTAGGAATGTTCTGACATTCAATAAGAGGAGGGAGTGGGATTACCACAGACCCATCTAAAGACTCAATCTGGAAGCCTTCAGCCATCTTACCCCATGTTTCAACAAGGCCAGAGCATGTTTTTAGATTGTAACTGACTGGTTCGTTCTTAACGTTGAAAAGTTCAAAGAACTCTGGCCCAGCTAACGAACGATTGCTCTGGTCATCAAGTATGACGTAAGTTTTATCTGCACAGTCTCTTTGACCATCAGGATACACCATTGCCAGACAGATTTTAGAACAAGAACGACCCCACTGACCTGGACCGCACACTTTGGTGCATGTTGCAGTTACTGTTGTATTGTCTGAGCAGCTTTCTTCCTCCCCGCCATCCTCTTGCGCAGGAGCAGTAAGCTTGGAGGTTTGCTGAGGAGGACCAGGATGCATGATCGCTTCATGCCTTGTACTTTCACATTCAGAGCACTTTACTGTAGCTCTACAGTCCTTAGCAAGATGAGTGTCTGAGGAGCTGTTAGATCTAAAGTACTTGTTATCTTAAAACCTAAGACCAATGGAGAAAAATGAGACTGGAGACTGGAAATAGTTTTTTCGGTCGCGACCGGGAGAGAGGACTTTCGTGGGGGACAGAGGACTTTCCCTGGAGTTCCTCTGCCCTCAGATGAACTCACTCTGTCTCTCTCACCTCGCCCCTCCTCGATCGGACCCTTTTATTGAGCACGCTGTTGCTAGGCAGATTTGGCAGTCATACGTCACAAGGTATATACGTAGAAAGTGAAATACGACACCCTCATGGTTCAGTCATGTTTTGAGCACACAAACACATAAGTATAAAGAACAAATTTATCTTACATTTCCCCCCTGTTGTGGGCTTAAAGCATCTGTGTTGAAAGGACCTGATTACAGGTTTTCCTTAAAACTCGTCATTCTCCACTAACAGGGTGGATCACCAGATAGAGGCGAAAACCTGGGCGTTCCAGGAAAAATTCCTCTATTGCCTCCCACTGGGGACGACAGTCTCATGACCTGGAAATCCTGGGAACACAACATATAAAAATAAAGGTTCAACACGTCAACAGAGAAAATCAGAGAAGTCATAAAACAAGTCAAGAAGGTCTTGGACGATCCAATCCGGCCAGCAGGTGGAGGACAGACGTTACTAGCACATGTCCTCACCGATGGTGTCCAGGTCTTCAGCACCTGACACATGTGACCTATATGAGAGGCGTGATACTTCATAGGATTCGTCATCAACGTCATGATCGTCCTCTTCAACAGATGCATTTACCCCAGAGTCATATTGTTCATCAAACTGACGTAAGTCAACATAATTGTGGATCTGCACAAGCATCATATTGGTTATTATACGTTTACACAGGGGTACAACACAGAAACTACAAAAACATAACAGAACAGTAAAAGCGAGTATAGGAGTTACCAGATAGATGGGTCTAGTGTGCCCCCCAAATGGAGGCACCAACTCAGTACTCCAAAGATCACCCATGGGCAGGCCATTTCTTAATTCAGAGGTATGACCTTTTTACAATGTGATTGATGAATCCAGGTGTCCCTCTCTTGTACTTTTATTGCTGTAGGTGTTGTTACCAATACTTTGTAAGGGCCATCCCACCGTGGGCTGGACCAGGTCTTCCTCTCCGATTGGTCCTTCTCACCTCCTTCCTCACTGGTAGTATCTTGTGGACTCCTTTCCCAGATGAACTGTTTTTTTTCCGCTGGTTTGTGAATCCCATCCTCCACATGAGCTGGTTTACGACCCAACATTCCTTGACACCTCTGCTCATCTGAAATGCAGCTCCAACCGCAGTTCTCATCAAAGAGCAGCTCAGACCTATAGAATCATTTCAATCTCTGTGGAATAATCAGAATTACACAGTATGCTATGCAAACTACAAATTCATTCAAACTTTTAATCAAGAAGCATTTCAAAATAAAGCAAATCAGATTATGTTAAATTTTATTGAATTGGAAACTGCTTCTTATCTTCATTCCCCCTCTTGCTGTAGAAGGAAGCTGATTAGACACCAAATGCAATGACACCACACAAAAGGTAAATAATACTGTAAGCAAATTATTTAAACACACAGGTAATATAAAAACCTTCCAAAATATTCCAAAAATGTGTCTCAGATAAAAGTGTCCACCTCTGCATGGGCTTTCATCCTTTTACTGACAGATCTTAAATCATCGATCACCATGGCCAAACTGTCACCCGTATGTGTATTGTTTGGGATCGTTATGGAAATTCCACATACTCCTGCCTTTTCCCCCAGGAGCATGTCTGCTGTGCAGTTCTGTTCTGGAAGATCATCTAGGAGATCCTCCAACATAAATTTAGCTAAATCATGATCTTAATGTTCACACCCGTGGTGTCGTGTCAGTACCTAATGTCCTAAGATTGCAGAATTTATTGACGTCTCAGTAATTTGATAGGCTTTATTGGAAGGTGTATACTGAACTCACAGAAGATCCGAACTGAACCAGTCTTGTAGGCCACTAAGAGATTTTACCTTTGGACCTAGTTCCCTATCTTCTTCTCCTGATGCTAAGGCTAACAAAATATGAGGCACCGTCGTGGCCTCCATTTTGTACCAGATAAGTTGTTCATCAGTTAATTTACAGTGGGCTGGTACTCCCTCTTCACCCATATACACATAAAGACATTCAATTTGCCACTTGATTTCTTCCACTTCCTTGAAAAGCTCTCTAAATACCTCATCACCTTCGTTATCATATTTCAGAGTACAATGCAGAGGGTCAATGGGCAGGTGGTATGGAGCCAGAGATTGTATCCAAAGCTTCCATGCCTGAAAGAGCGAATGAACCTCAGCCTACCGTTTTGATGTTTCAGGTTCCAGAAGAGCCCAACAGATGTCAGCGTAGGGCTCCGGAAGTGGCTGTGTAGGATGTACCAGCCATTGTCCATTTTCATACAGTTCAGTTGGACAGTTCATTTTCCTGTCCATTCAGGAACCTGATCCGTAGTCCCTCGGGTCCACACAAAATGGTTGCATTAGCTGAATGTCTGCCAGTGGTTTTGCATAGATGGAAATGTTGCCCCTTTGTCCACTAGCGCCATCATGTCATGTCCAGCAACAGTCATAGGAAGCATTGGTTCTGCCATCCCAAGGCTTCCAGGACCCCCCGGGCACCCTTAATCCATGAGGAACTGCCCTTTGGGGCGGTCACTCACCCTCTAAGCCACCATAGTATTGTCCAGATGGGTTTGGATTCTGTTGCCATGGTCTGGAGTTGCAGTCTGAAGCCGCTGCCACGCCCTCTCGTAGGGGTTGGGGCCAGAGCTGAGTGTCTGCCCACACAGGGAAGCTCTTTCGTTCAGTGATGCATGGCTCCACGGTTGAAGCAACCCTCTGTTGGTGGGACAGACTGAAATCCACCACCCCGACTGACATATCCGCCTCATCAACGCCCCCAAGCACCACCACCACCGTGCATCAATCCCTGCCACATCATACCCTGAGCCCTAACTTCCTGTTCTTCTTTATTCTGTTTCCTTTAATCATCTATTTTTTATTTTAGGTTGCATCTGTGCGTCCCTTAACCAGCTGTAATTTCAATAACTGCACTTCCATATCCTTCAACTGTGTTTCATCTTCCAACTGACCACCCATGTACTTCTCCAGAAGATAAGTAACATGCCTCTGGAACCTGTCCTGTGGCCCAGGAAAAAGATCTGGGTCCTTGCTCTTCACAGGTCCAGAAAATCCCACCAGTAAAGCCGTTCTGAACCAGTTCAATTTCTGGAGATTTAGAAGGATGTTTTTAATTAGTCCAAATTGTGCTATCTGAATAATGCGTCACTGGGTCCAAACCAGGCTTTCCAAGGCAGCACTGAAGGGGCTGCATCTAAAAATCTCTGGGAAAAATTCCTGACTTACATCAAATAGTGGTTGACCCACTGTTCTATTCAACCATGACTGAATGACCCTAATTTAACCAATTTAACTTTATATCCTTTTTAGGAATGCAATGTTGTTTATGACCTGCTCTGGACCCCTCCTTTTGTCCCTGTAGGGGATGTGATCTGTGAGTTTGTTTGTTGTGTGTTTGCAGAGGATTGCAGTAGGGCTGTAAATGGCTGTAAATGCAGATGTGTTTGGCGACACAACAGTCTGTTTCTGTGGGGGAGGGCTTGATGGCCCTCTTCCCCATCCCAACCTGGTTACTATAGCTTGAGAAATCAGATCATTTTCTTCTTCTTCTGTCATTTGACCTCTTTCTCCCCCTTCTTCAGGATCACAGGCCGCATGGCCTGCAACAACACTGAAGCCATCATTACTCCCTCTGCAAGTCTAAATGGTGGGGGGCTGTGAGCAACAGGAGATAAATTCCCCCACTGCCAGCTCCCCCCTTCTCCTCCAAAATCCTTTCTCTCAAGTAATTCACCTTTTTCAACTCTTGCATTTCCACAGCCTGTAAGCGTTTACTCAGACCCTGCCAACCAACGTCACATTTCTCATCAGTCTGACTTTTATTCACTCTCTGCCACTATTTCTTACATTTTCTTTTTCATTTTTCTGTTTTTTTTCAAATTTCCATTGTACTCAACATCTGCTGTTCCAACACCATTCACACCACTTCAGGAAAGAGGATGGAGCTGCAGCCTCCACACTCTTTGCATTCGTTCAGGTTTTCCTTCCATTCTTACTCCACACACTCAACACACTCAGTCACTCTTATTAAAGCTATTAATTTACTGTCCAATTAAAATTGTATAAAATTGCCAACCAATTTTGTTATCTAATTTTGATTTAAAAAATTTAATTTTAACTTTTCAAATTTAGGGGGTGGATTAAACCTTGTTTTTCAGACCTTGTTCTACTTTACTTTAACCTTTACCGTTGCGCTCTTTGGGATTAAAATCCAGATCTCACGCGAGACTTCTGGAGTTTTAATCTTTTATCCTAAATCTAAAAGGTGTCAACTCTCCCTCTGTAGGGCAAAGTTTCACCTAACCCACCCCAAAGAGCGCCGACTCTATCTCTCGTGGGACTTAAGTTTCACTCTTTCCACCCCAAAGGGATTGCCGTCCCTTGTACCCCCATCTGTTTTTGGCGGGACCCAAACTCCCCAAGGTTTACAGAAACCTCACAGTGTTTCACCGCGTCCGGCTAAACGTCAGTCTACGACGGGTCATTACGGCGGGACCGCATCCCCCGTTTTACCTTTACTTTTACTTTTCCTTTACTTTTCCTTAAAACACAAAATCTCATAAAATACTAAATCGTCACGTCTTCCTTGTTCTCAGTTTACTCCAAATTTAACGTTGCCAATAGCAGATATTTGATGCATCCAAAACAGGTTTCTGCTTACCTTTCAGATGAGGCGCCTCAGAGTAAACTTTCAAACAAAGAAACGGACACGCCAAAGTAGCGCCCTTCCCCAAAACTCCGTTCCCTCGATCACATCGGGGTCACCAAAACTGTAGGCTATAATTTTCCGATTATGCCTAACTGCGTGTTCAAGAATCGAGGTCTGGAACGATTTTGAGGTTTTCCTCAAAAAGATTTTTTCCTAACATGAAAGTGCTAATAACAGAGCTCTGGGTCTTCAAAATGTCCCTATCTGCTACCGTCTAAATGGACGTTCTAACACCAGGCACAATGAAGAAGACGTCCGCTGACCCTTGACCCATCAACTTAAACATAATGATTATGCATAAGCAAACAGTAGGCTGGGTCTTGGTACGAGAATTGTTGGTCCCGCATTATCATCTATGCCGTAGCATGGGTTTGCTACAGCAAACATGGGGTAAGTTGCTGCAGTCCCTTTGTCATCCACCAGGGGGTGTCTTGAGTCTGTGCTGTCCTCAGCTTGCCATGATCCCAGGGATGGGTAGATGCTTGAAGTCATTTCATGCACTGGTCCCTGTGCTGTGTGTGAGCGCAGCTTACTCGTTATGGGACTAAAATTACTTGGCATGTGGTTTCCTCCTTTTCTTTGTGGCTGTTTCTGTAGCTGGTACAGGTTTGGTGATTGTTGTTTGCAAAGAGGATGTCTGCACTGGATAGGGCGGTGGGGGGAGTTGTTCTGCAGGTGCTGCTGTTCCGTTTCTCTGTCCGTGTTGTGCAGCGTGGACCACCGTTTCCTCTTCTTGTCTGACTTTTAGGGCGGCGACCGTTGTTCCGGTGTCATCTTTTCTTGCTCTTTTCTTCTGTTCTTTGTTCTTGATGTCTGTGATTCTCTTTTTGCTCTGTTCTCTCCAGAGTGCTGC
This sequence comes from Adrianichthys oophorus, assembly GCA_036245035.1. Taxonomy (NCBI): domain Eukaryota; kingdom Metazoa; phylum Chordata; class Actinopteri; order Beloniformes; family Adrianichthyidae; genus Adrianichthys; species Adrianichthys oophorus. The sequence goes on along the minus strand of BSAI01000187.1, from coordinate 1,805,230 downwards.
AATCTTAAGTTGATCTTCGAACTTTTCTTTGTCTTTTCTTTTAGCTTTTTCTTTCTCTTCTCTCAGTTTCTTCTCAAGGTCCCGAACATTCTCTTCATCATTCAAGGTTGGATTGAAACCAAGTTTCTTCACCCATGCGTCAAGATAGATGCAGCTTCCTGGTTTGCATTTTTGCATGAACCTGACATCTGGGTGTTCAGTTATCTCTTACTCTTATTTTGCCCCATGTTTGTTTATTTTTTTTTATTTTATAACTCACTATTGGTAACTTGTGATTTATTTAACTTTACAGTGTAATGCTACCTGTGAAAAGCTGTTTCCCTATGCTGACCAAGCATCTGCAGATTCACATTCCCTTTTTGAGCCACTGTGTGTCCTACTCTTCCAGGGCCTCCTTGACTTTCTTTGTACCCTCTTTACAAAACTCTTTCAATTCCTCAATTACTTTTCCCTCTTTCTTGTTTAAGTTCATGCACACCAAACTGTGGCAAATCTATTCCTCCTGTTCTTCTCTTATCAGTAGTATGCATGTGCTCTGGAATGTCATTCCCTGCATCTGTATCTGCTCATCACCCTTCCCCCTGCACTATGTGGGTGCGTGTGTTGTCACTCCTGTGTGTGTGTGT
>BSAI01000187.1:1791817-1804504 GCA_036245035.1 Adrianichthys oophorus | reverse complement strand
GCCCCCCCCCCCCCCCCCCCCGCGCGTGTGTGTATGTATGTGTGTGTGTGATCACATGCGCGCGTGTCCGGTAGACACACCCACTGTCTGCACGTTCCCAGCAGGAATGTGCAGACACGAGTTTTACAACCTCTGCTTCTCATGCAGCCTTTGTTCCTTTTTTTTTTATTTTTTTATTTTAGGTTAGACTTTATGTCGTTTCTAATGTTGTTTTTTTTCTCTTTAAATCATTACTTCTATTTTTACTTTATTTTGTCTTCAAATACTTTTCGGTTTTAATTTTCTACTACTTACCCGAGCTCGGTTATTATTACTTTATAAGTTTTATATTCCTTCAAAAGTTTTATTCAAGAATGTTCTTTTCTTATTTCAGGTTGTTAGTTCTGTTTTGAATTTGCAAAGATATTTTATTTCCTCTTTGTCCGTTCTGCTCGTCTTCTCTATTCTCCTTTGCTATTTTCCCTCCTTTTTCTCGGATAAGACCGCAGCAGGTCGATCACACCCCCAACATATGCCTTTGTCTGTTTCTGACTCCCTCAAACTTTTATGACCTCATGGCAGAACGATGCGTTGTTTAAACCATGATTATTTTATGTTAAGAAATGATTTGTCTATTTCCGTCTCCATTCATTCAGTAGGACTTTTGTTTAAACTCTCGTTTCCCACAAATCCCTGATTTGTGACTTTTTCCACTAGTCCCGAACTAGTGAGGACCCCGGCCCTTTAAGATGAACTTTGTAACTGTGTAACCCTTAGTTTTACAGTTATCAGTCAATCTTTTATTAGGGTGGCCATTCCCTAATTTCTTACAACGTCCCCGACGTTGTTATTCAGTGTCCCTGACTCTGAATGAAGTCAAACTTTTTTCCTACCGTCTCCGTTGCTCCCGGTTCCGAGGACTCCGTCACCGAAAATCCGGACCGAGGCGGGACCAATTTCTAAATGGGCTGATCCTTAAAAAAAAAAAAGGATACTGTACACAGATTCTTGGCCCGATGATCCCACGTCGATCCAGACGAGCGGGTCTTGGGTCCCGGGTTTCGGCACCAAAAACTGTTAGATCTAAAGTACTTGTTATCTTAAAACCTAAGACCAACGGAGAAAAATGAGACTGGAGACTGGAAATAGTTTTTTCGGTCGCGACCAGGAGAGAGGACTTTCGTGGGGGACAGAGGACTTTCCCTGGAGTTCCTCTGCCCTCAGATGAACTCACTCTGTCTCTCTCACCTCGCCCCTCCTCGATCGGACCCTTTTATTGAGCACGCTGTTGCTAGGCAGATTTGGCAGTCATACGTCACAAGGTATATACGTAGAAAGTGAAATACGACACCCTCATGGGTCAGTCATGTTTTAAGCACACAAACACATAAGTATAAAGAACAAATTTATCTTACAGGAGCAGCACTTGAAACAGATTCCTTTCTCTTTAAGAAAGGCCTTTCTTTCATTGAGCAGTTTGTTCCTGAACGTCCTGCATTTCTTGAGTGGGTGGTGTTTGTTGTGAAGTGGGCAGTTCTTGTTCATGTCCTTATTAGTGGGCATGACATTTGCTTTGTACACCGATATGGGTTTAGCGGAGCTGAAGTTCTTTAGATTGGATTTACCTGATTTTGCGTATGTTTGGGTGTTTTGCTGGTTGAAACTTGGATCATTGCGTTTCTTAGCCTCTTTGCATATAAACTTGCAGAAGTAACTAAAAGGTGAAAAACGGCCATTACTGTCCTCTTCATATTGTGAGCCTTGCGACATCCATTTTTCTTATGGAAGCTTGTCCAGAATTGGTCCAATTCCACGAGACGTGTCCAGATAGAGTAGGCCAGGCAGATATCCATCTTCTTTTGCTCCATGGATCTCCTGTGACAGATCACCTAGTTCCCTTAGTCCAACGTTATCTTTTGTTGTTATTTTGGGAAAGCTGTCTAATCTCAGAAATAGTGAATTTTCAATCATTTCAGGAGCAGCATCACACTCATGGAGTCGCTCCCATGCTTTCTGTAAGGCCATTGTGGGATTGTTGACATACACAGAGCGAATGCGCTTGACTTGACTGTTTGACTCTTTTCCCAACCATTTTGTCATCAAATCGAGCTCTTGAGTTGGAGAGAGGTGGACCTCAGCTGTAGCACCAGTAAATGAGGAGTACCATGCTCTGAAATTATCTGGCTTGTCATTATATTGGTAAAGACCAGAAATGATGAGGTCACGACGCGCCATGTATTGTGCAAATGGCTCAGCTGGATGTGGCATACCTGAAGGTGTGTTGTATTGAGGCATGAAAGGGCTGGAGAAAGGACTGAGATCATTCTTTGTTGGCTGAACTTTTGTTTCAATCTCAACTTTGTGAAGGGACGGTGCATTCTGGATGGGCAGAATTGTATGGTGGTTGTTGATCTTTGGCCTTGTGCTGTTAAGCGGTGGCTCTGTGTCTGAAGCGTAGTCTTTTGGAGGACTCCAAGTTATGAATGTGCCCTCTAAATCAACATTTTGCTCTTGTGTGTCTGGCACTGGGTCTTTAGCTTCTTTCCCATTCATTTGTGAATGCACATATTCCCTTGTTCTTTGTCTTTTAACTCTGTCTGATTCTGATCTTCTGCTCTCATTTCCATCTTGTACTGCCTCTGCTTCTCCTAGCACCTCTGCTTCGGCTACTGCAGCGTCTGCCTCTCTTTGTAATGTTAGCACTTGTAGTTCTGCATCGATTTTTAGGTTTTCCAGTTCACTTAATGCCTTTTCCACTTTTAGCTGTGCTTCCTTGCTTGCATATGAGGGTCTCACCTTAGCTGCTTCCGCTCTGGCTCGAGCACGAGCTCCTCTTGTTGCAGATGAAGACGTAATCCCTGAAGCATTTGTTGTAGATCTACTGCTGGCTGCCATCTTGACCACGATGAAGCTCTGAATGCTGCCTTTTCACTGTTGTGTTACCACTTGAACACGCAGTTAAACCATTGAAGAAGACCAGGACCACAAGAAACGTTTTGAGCTTTTAATTTCGTCTCCAGATGGTGAAAACTGTAAATATATTCAAGATCCCCTGTATAAAACAGATAGTGAAATACACGAAATAAAAGTCCTTCATCTACACTTTAAAATAAGAAAACTATCCAAATAATACAAAAATACGTTAACCTGAATGTATACAAATAGACATACAAACTTACGGCATTGCCTTGACAGTGCTTCAGTGGGGATGGCAACACATAAATAAGACCCCATGCTGAACCTCGCTTGCCCTGATTACATGCAGCCGGAAACGGAAGCTGCCCGACAAAACCGGAAGTTGCCCGGCAAAACCGGAAGTTATTGTTTTCGGTAACTTTTTCTTAAAAGTTATTTTTTGTAAACAATTTAATGAACAAATTTATTTTAACATATGACATAACATTACATATTAAATTATAAATTGCATCAAGGCAACACAAATATACCTGGTTTCTTATGTTTTGTTTGTTTTTTAAAAGTGAAACGTAATAGTTTTTTTTATATACACCAGAAGGGTAACAGAAATTAGTCCCCTTGACAAAATAAATATTGTGTGTTTTGGTTTAGCAGGCGACTGAAGTCTGGTTTTTTTTTTTTATGAGAAGATTGTTCTGGGTTAGGGGCACTCCATCACACTGGCTGGATGTTGTAGCGCCAGGATCTGCATAAGCGAAAGTCAGTTGCACTGCAGAATTACTCTTCAGGCAATGGTCAGAGATCTATTCCTGAAGCCTGTCTTATTACATCCATTTACCATCACAACGTTCTAAAGCCAAGCCAGGGTGACAAAACACACGCCTTCCAAACAAAGGTACAGGAGTTAAAGAGACTGACAGATGCAGGCATAGACCTGCTATTCTGCTAGCCGACCAGACAGAGCAAGGTTGATACTTGTACCCCTATAAGAGAGAATTATCAACCTTTACGTCTAGACCAGACTGACAAAACTGACAACTTTTTTTTCCCCATTTTCTCATCTTCAAACCAAGTTCGGGTGAAGAAACACAAGGAATGAGCATTCAAAAACAAACATGGCAGTGGACAAAAATAATATGAAAATACATATTTAAAAAAAAAAGAAAAAGCATAGGGCAAGGCAAGCTACAATTGAAAATAACAATAGTTTTGATATACTTTGATAAATTACTGTAGTTTTCTTGTTTTAGTTTGAAATCCGTTTAAGACACTTGAACTAATCAGAAAAAGAAACAAAAAAGATTCATAAAAGGGCATGTATTTCTCATAAATGAATGAAGTGTGCACAAAATAATAACAAAACTAGGCGAAGGTAGAGTAAAGAAAAGGAGGGAACATTAAAAACCTTGAGTGACAACCAGTCGTGAATATCAGTCCAGAATACTTTTGTGTGTTTGCAGCTGTAAAAATATGTTCTAATGTTTCAGTTTCAGGTGAACAGAAAATACATGGTTCAGATTGAAATCTGAATCTTTTATGTAAAAAATCTCCAACGGGGTAGATTTTAGATATTATTTTAAAATGTTTCTTTTATTTTAGGTGCAAAGTGGGTATTTTGTGAATAAAGAAAATGATTTTTCCATCAAGGTGGTTTCTAGGGCGTGGCTATTATTTTAAGTTGCAGATCATAATTTGCTCAAAGGTTAGAGTTAATCTATTGTTGCATTTTTTTAATGTTTTAAGGGGATTTCCTTTATAGTCAATGCTGGGAAGTGTGGTTTGATTGCATTGTAGTGTGGTATATTTTGAATAACTGAGACTAAAGGAATGGGAACTGCTTTGTTCTATGAAACAGTATTATGTGGAGGGAAATTGTGAGTAAAAAGCCTTTTCCCAAACTCTAATGCTTGCATGTAGAAGCTTGACAGTTTCAATGGTATTTCTGCAATCGGTGATCAGCAAAACGTTTTCATTTTATATGCACAATATGCACATCCATCTTTGCAAAAGTTCAGATGTTATTTGTTTTTGTAGGTGAAATGCAGACACACTGCAGAGGCTGGCTCTAGGTTGACTTAACAAAATGAGCCTCAGAGATTGAGGAGTCTTCCTTCTGGGTTGTAAAAGAGCTCAGGAAAAGAATATGGTTTTCATAAATAGTGTTCTTTAGAGTGCCACAGGTCATATATGATCATATATATGGAGATAGTTTACTCTGAAAGGCTCAACAAAAGCATGATATATATGTAGGCCTTTTTTTTCTTAATATAGCTTGATTTATCCAGATCTGTCTGATTTTTGATTTTGCGCTTCATAAAGTTTTTGTTTTGCAAACACTTTTCAAGTTTGTTACCAGATCAGAGTTACACATTTCACCTGCCCCACTATTTCAAAGTCTTCAAATTCTCATTATTTATGACATTCATATTTTAAAATTCTCACTCAACTCAAAAATCTTCAGATTTTCATCTGACATTTTTTACTCATCAAGGTCAGTTTTCAAAATGATTCAGGAAAGTAAAACTATGAAATGATTTTTATCAATAAAGGAAAAAGCTGCATCTGTTTAGTGTTACAAGATGCAAAAACACATTTAATTTCTGCCTGCCTTGTAATCACATGCATTCTGTCCATTTAAAAATTGATGATTTGTTGTGATAAACTTGTGATTTACCAACTGCATTATTCTTTCTGTATTTTTGTGTCCTCCTGAGTTCTCTACTGTCTTTGTGCAGATGTATTAGGTGGAGTGTTAAAGAAGTCCAATACGCTATTCCCTTCTCTGCACATCATTTTCTATCCACAAATCTTTTTTTCTTTTCATTGTGTTAAAAAAACCAATCAAATTAAGAAAACTCAAGTGAAAGTATTAAGCAACACACTTTTCATAACTGATCTTTTTATTGCATTAGAACATACATTTCTCTTATATATCTGTTTATATTTTATAAATGTGTATTTGTACACTACAATCCTTTCTTAAAACATGTTAAAAAATACATCAAATGCTCCAAAAACAAAGCACCACAGTTACCAAACAATGATTGTTACATTTCCTTGTTTGTTTTGGCCACTGAGACTGAAAACAAAAGCAGAGAGGCAGGGTTTCAACCAGGAGTCAGAAGGGGAGGAGACAGAACTGAGCCGTTTTCCACATGAGGATGGAGGCAGGAGTGTTCAGAGGGAAGGGGGGGGTGTGTGAGGACACATGGGATAGCTAAAAGGCTCTCGTTAAACAGCAACTCAGGAAATGTGAACATCTGATCCAAAGAGTGGAACTCTGGTCTGTTCTTCAGCTGTTTGAAACAAGATGGAGGCACAACAACACCACCAAAAATCCTTAGTTAGGTGACATTTGTTTGGTTTGTGAGCGGATAAGAAAACTCAGAATGTTAACATGCGCTTTGGTTTGCTGTCACACACAGTTCTCTCTGGAGAAAACCAAAGACTGAGGCTAACAGAACCACTAGAACCATTAGAGGGGGAAATGCAGTCCAAAACGAGCTCGGACTCGAACAGGAAAAAGCCGCTTACTATTCTCTCCAAATAGGCAGCGCCCTCGTCCAGCCGGCATTTTCAAACTCCTTCATGGTTCCTCCTGCTTCTTCAGATTCGCATTGATTTGTTCTCCACAAACAGATGGAATCTTCTTCCTTCTGTGTCCCTCCTCTCTTTGGTCCGTGGAATGTCTCTGCATTCACACTGAAGTGAACCGTACCAGTCTATAGTTCAACTCTTTCACAATCCTCAGTCTCAAGAAGACCATAGTTCTGCAGAGTTTAAGTGAGCTTCTACTCCTGCAGAACCAAGAGGACCATCAGAGGACTCCATGTCTGCCATTGATCCCATTTCATTGGAACACCATGTTCATAAAATAAACCAGAGCCAGAATCCAGGGACTCTACGGCTGCAATTACAGATGATTTTGGTTGTTGAAAATGATTGTTTTTCTGATTACTCACAATCATTTTGAAAGTATGTGTGCTTTGATCAAAGCGTGCCCGTTTCTGGAATAGTAAATGTTACATTTGTAAATCAAATCGTAGGGTTACTGTAGAAGGAAGATTATCTGGACTGAATAAGATCATGACAGTCATACTAATCAAAGCTCTGCTTGTTTTTTTCTGTTGGCGGTTTGAGGAGACGCTGGTGTCAAACTAAAATAGAAATATGAAACGACTTGAATTAACTTGAGTTTATGGCTGTAACAAATGCCTTGTAATGAACTTTGTTGTTCTTCTGGATATCAAATATGCTTCGACATATTGATAAAATGTACTTCCTTGCAAACTGCAGTTTTGATTATGATAATATAGTTGTTGGGGTTAGAACATAAAGTGCTTTGTAGCATTAAAACACAGACTAAGAGTTGTGTTGCCATAAATGTTTGAGTCTAAACCAGAGCTGCTTCTGGTCTTCCACATGTTCCACCTTCGCCTGTGTTCCAGCTCTCCTGCTGCTGATTCCCTGAATCAAGTGTGATCAGTAAAGACTGACAGAGCAGTCAAAACAAACAAGCCAGTAAATCTACCCTTAACCGTAACCTAACCTCACAACACATCTTAGTCCAGGAGACTGGAAACTTCTACATAATTATGGCTGTTAAACGTCCTATCAAAGCCTGCTGCTGTGCTTATAGGGTCAAAGATGGTGATGGAAAGGACCTTAAGGCAAATATACAGATGCACCAACACACAAACACTGGGACCCCAAAACACACCAGGAAATGCGGGGGCCTCAATCGTGAATGCACTAGCCTCTACAAAGACTAGAACACCTCAGATAAAGAAGCTCAAACTGCTGTGGAACCCTCAATGGCAAACTTTTGAAGGTGTTCAACCTTCAAACTTAACATCCACAGATCATCTGACAAACCAACGCTGTTTGAAAAATGTAGAGTTTCCGAAAACACAGCAGAAGTCTGCTGTGCAACAACCGTCCTCCTTTAGCCAACATTTTGTGCTCAAATTCTTAAAAAAGAAATAATTTGTGCATTTTGACTATCTGCCAGTATAAAGTAATTAATGATAACAACTACATTTGGTTTAAGAAAAATTGGGACTCCAGTTAAAATATAAAGAAAAACAATAAATGATAATTTAAAGAAATAAATGTAAGTCTGAATGATGAAATCCAACATCACTAAAATCCAGGATGAACATGGAAAAAACGGAACGTCTGCATAAGATATGTTTTCACACTGGTTCAAATCCAGTGTAATTTGGGAATCTTGGTACTTCACCATAGTAAACTCTGTGACCATACCCTCCATCTGCTCATGGGGGAGACCCAATCTCTTCATCTAAATCTTTTATGTTTCAGTGAAGCGCCCTCTAGTGGGCAGAAAGTTACAGCTGGTTCATCCGAGCCACTCCACCAGAGCTGGGATGGTTCTGACACACCCAAATGTCAGATGATGTTCTATCAGATGCATTCATCACAGACTCGGACTTTGTTTTAGAAAGAACAAATGTGGGGTTCTGTTCTGTTCAAAATGCTGCTGCATCAAAAATGACCTGAACTGGACTCTGGGAGGGGCTTTGGTCGGTGCCTCTAGAGGCTCTTTACTGTTGTTTTAAGCTGCTTTGAGGAATTTTTGAATTGCTCGTGCGAAACAGCAGAGTGTCATGTGCAACAAACGTCTAAAAAATGCAAAGTGCAGCAGTCAGACATCCTGGGTCAGGAGCTGCAGGAGCTCAGGTTTCCTCGGGTCCTTTTTGTCAAACTCCACTGTTCCAAGACCTGCTAACATGTAAATCTGAATAAAGATTGCAGAAATGTAGGTCTTTGTGTGAAGATGTAACTGCAGGCTTCTCCTAACTGAGAATGAATGAACTTCTAAGACTGAATTAATGTAGTCGTCTCCCTCTAGTGCTGCTTCACAAACGACAGATTTGTTCTCCGTCTCTGAGATTTCAACCCCCCTCCTGAAGCTTGTTTTAAGCGCAGTGATTTGCTATCATAGCCGTTAAAGTGTAACTTTATCGGAGAGACTTTCTGTTTTGTTCATATCAGTAATGCAGACACGTCTTTGCAATTATCTACCAATACAGATATTGTGCTGATATTGTCGTGCAACCCTAGTAACAAGTGAAGAGGATGTCAGCCAATGATGTGCTGAGCAGAGCCACCATCAGACCCCCCCCAACTCACTCCTTCAGATGCATGTGGCCTACAGGACAGCAGCGACATGATGGTGTAACCGACACGGCGAAGAGAAGATATGATACAGACACTCCAATACACCTATAGTACAACATCTACACATCAACTATACATTGTGCGGTTTTTTTCATTGTAATCTTTTCATGAGGAAGTCAGGGAGTTAGACTTGGTCACCATTGAAACAATGTGGTAAAACTGGGTGGTGAAACTGGTGGGAAAGCCAAAGATGATCAGTTTAATTGCTGCTGAAGATGGAAGGATAAGCTAACACCATCAACAAAAAACGTCAGTTATTCTCCTGAGCCACTTCCTGTTGTAATCGAGAATGCTTTTTTCATAACTACAACAGTGAACAAAGTTTCTTACGTTTTTTCACTTGTCAAATTACATGTAAACTGTGAGTTTTAATCTATGAGCTTATCCAGGCCAGATCGAGGACAAAGAAAGAATCCTAAATCTGGTCATCTTCCCACTTAAACCAAGGGAAACGGTTATTAAAGGTCACAGTAGTTCCAGACATATTTGGACCAAACTACCAGTCTGTCTGTGGCTCAGTATCGGGGGGGGTCGTCGTGGGGCAGGGGTTCAGTTAAAGACACCGAGGACTTACAAGACTCAAGAGTTTTAGGATGGGGGGGCTACTATACTTGAAGAAATCTGAATGAGGAGTTGTTCACGTCATGTGATGGCAGTTTTACAGTGAAGAAGGGGTGACAAATGTGGGGGTGGGGGCAGGAGGGTAATGTTAGGATATAACTGTGGCCTCCGTGACTATAGCGGGGTCTTCGATGTCGGCTTTACTCTGAACCATCCTCAGCTCCAGCTGAGGCGGACTGGGCCTTCGACCAGGACCTGCTAACTCTGAGGAACACGGGGGTGGGGGGGTGGGGGTGTCAGAACAGATGTAAGGTTAGCCCAAAGTCAGCTTGAACCTGGTTAAAGACTGAGAGGTGAGGCCTTCTTACCATGAGCGTATGATATGGTCCTTTGGATGACGTGGTGCATCACTGAGAAAGTCTTCTCACAAGCCGTCTGTAATAAAGAAGAGCAGGAAGAAAAGTGAGACCCGCGGGCTTCCTACGGGAACAGAACAGAGATGGTTTGAGATGTGGCTTCAGAGTCCCACTTTTGTTTTACAGGATTTTATGGAGACTTGAATTTGGGGACTTGTGTTCTTTCATTGCTCTTTATTTGCCTCTAGGATAACACTATCAGGTTCAACAAAAATCTGCTTCTACCATTTATTTGGCAGGGAAGCAGAAACGCCAAGCGGGATGGGACTTGAACCGTGGTTGGATTTGCTAGAATGAGCTTCTTTGCATCTCTGTGGGACAGATGCATTAAAAAGCTCTGTATGCTTTGTTCCTTAAGATGAAGCCCCCATGTTGCACGAATTTGTGCCAGGAGCTTATCGTTAGAAGTTTCTGAACTTGTGCTCCACAACCAACGAACTGTGCAGCGTTCTGCTGAAGCTGCGGAAAGTGCCACAACTGTGGATGACTTCCTGCGTGGTACCGGTACCAAAGACATCTTGGCCGACTGACTTCAAGTACTACAGAACCAGTGGCGCTGACCTCTCATCTGACGAACATGCTGGTGCTCACTCATCTTCCAGCCGTTGTTAGTCAGTCAATGGACCCGCTGCAGTTTTCCCACCAGCCAGGCATCGGCATTGAGGGGGCCGTCATCTTCCTCCTTAACAGAGTTCTGTCTCACCTGGACAGGGCTGGGAGCACTGTGAGCGTCATGGTTCTGACTTCTCCATGCTTTCAACACCATCCATCCATCACTCCTGGGGGATAAGCCGGTACACACGGGCGTGGACCAACATCTGTGAGCATGGATACTGGACTATCTCTCAACCGGCTGCAGTATGTGAGGGCTCACCGCTGTGAGTCTGACGTGGTTGTAGGGGCGGCCAGGTTGGCGCCAGTGATCAGCAGTGGAGCCACCATCAGTGTGTGAATGGGTCCGTGATTGTAAAGCGCTTTGGGCCTTCAATAGGTAGAAAAGCGCTTTATAAGTAAACGCCATTTACCATTTTGCCTGCAACACCAGGGCCCCGCAAGGGACAGTTCTGGCCCGTTTCTGATCACCACCTACACTGGAGACTTCACACACCACACAGGATCCTGTCATCTACAGAAGCTCTCAGACAACTCTCCCATTGTCGGTCTGACCACGGATGACTGGCGCCAGCGGAACCACCTCCAGATGAATGCAGAAAAAACAAAGGAGCTGGCGGTGAACTTTCACAGGCATTCACACTCATCTGTAACACCCGTGAACATCCAGGGAAGTAGAGTGTTTCTGAGAGGGCCCAAAAGCAGCGGCCACTCCATCGATGAGCACTCCCTGGGTTCTGATCTACACATTTTTTCACACAAGAAGGTTTGAGTACCAGAGCCTGCGCAGCAGACCAGGGTTTCTGTGAGCGTGCACCTTCAGGTCATTGGGGTAGTGATGTGTCCATGCCAGCAGCATAGCGGCAAACAGATCTCCGGTTCCCACAAAGACAGCGTCCACTTTGGGAACTTCTATCCGAACTCTCTGCGTGGTCCTACTGCCATCGGGACGAACTGAGCAGCAAACAGAAACAACACTTTAAATCCTGTTGCCATCGCCACAAGTCTGAACAGTCTGGCCCACCCACCGTGACGCTGGCTGCCCAGAGACACCAGGAAACGATCTCCCAGTCTGGGGGGGAGATCAGAGGAGGTGATGACCACAGTGTCTGGTCCCATGGCGTGGAGGAGATCCATCACCTGCAAATGGTTAGTGACTCATGAATAGGACAGGCAGACAAGTGAAGCAACGAAAGAGTCTTTTACCTCCACAGCATCTTTCTGTGTGCTGATGTTCTTCCCCGTCAACAACCTAAAATGTAAACAAAACAATGACGTCAACAACATTGAAGCACCTTTAACCTTCAGCCAATGGACCATGCGGTGGATCTGAAGAGCTTTCCTTCTTCCTACTCCTTCTGAACTAAGCTGATTGTGGTGATCCACTTCACACATCAAATGACAATTCTTACTGTTTTTATGATTGAATGGGGGCTGCACAGTGGTCAGCGCTCTTGTCTCACTCACAGCAAGAAGGCCCCAGTAAGTAATCCAATACGTTTCATCCAGAGTAACAATTTCATTTTTCAAAATGCTTTTCTAAAATGTATCCAACACTGTTCTAAATATTGAATTGTAATTTTCATGTAGATGTAATCCAGCAGCTAAAAATGAAATGTAAAAACATCCTTCAAAAAGGTGAGGCTGATCCTGTCCTGGATGCTTGACTTTACAAACATCAGAGATTTGGAAGAACTAAATGACAAACAGAGTTTAGCACTGAAGCAGCATTTATTTAAGTACACTGACATCATCACGCCTCCTCTGTTCCAGAGTGTGGAGGAACAGCAGCATGAGGCTCCTACAACTTTTGGAGGAAGAAGAATTATAAGAACCATCCCTGCTGTGAAGCATGAGGGTGGTAGCATCATGCAAGGGGGGTGTTTTTCTGCACATGGGACAGGACGACTGCACTATATTAACGAGAGGATATCCGGGGCTGTGTACAGGGAAGCTGAGACCTGACAGTGTCATGGATTGTTCACCATCATGGTTTGCAAAG
>BSAI01000187.1:1687421-1707388 GCA_036245035.1 Adrianichthys oophorus | reverse complement strand
CAGATGGATGAACAGATGGATGAACAGATGGATGAACAGATGGATGACCTCTGGGGGAAGCAGGTGACGGTGATACGACTGGGGGGGGTGTTTCTTCCTGTGAGCCTATGCTGCCATAAAGCAAAACGCAGACGGAGAATAAAGGCTCCCTTTAATCCAGTTTAGTCCATGCACAGTACCAGCTAGCTCCATCTGAGGGAAACGCACCCCAAGAGTGTAACATTTCAGACAAAAGGAGCCTGAGCTTGTGCAGCAGGTGGAGCAGCACCGGCTGGAGCTACAGCTGTGCTCATAGGTTTACATAATGGAAGAACGTGTTATTTCTTGTCCATTTTTCAGAGAATTTGAATGATAACAGAAAAATAATTTCTTTCCCTCATGGTTAGTGGTTGGGTGAAGTCATGTTTTGTTAAACAACAGTGTTTACTCTTTTAAATCATAATGACAACAGCATTTCCCAAATGACCCTGTTCAAAAGGCTACCCCGACCCTAATACCTGCTATGGCCCTTAATGGCATCAATGACAGCTTGAAATCTCTTGTGATAGTTGTCAATGATAGTAAAGGAGCCACATGGGCTGCCATGGTGCAGAGGCAGAGCGGTCAACCTCTCATCTGAACATCACAAGTTCGGTTCCCACCTTATCCGCCCATGTGTCCAAGTGTCCGTGGGCCAGACAGTGAACCCCACTGCGTCTTTGAGATCTCCCCAGACTGGTTCAATAATATTGAGGTCAGGAGACTGAGGCGGTCACTCCAGAACCTTCACCGTATTCTGTTGTAACCAATGACAGGTGCACGTGGCCTTGTGTTTGGATAGTTGTCATGTCTAAGTAAATCCAATCTGCAGCTTTTGTTGAGTCTCCAGTTGATGGAGTGACTCTACATGATGTTGCCATTTATTTGTTTATGAATTCACACCCTATTAATGTTTTTAAATCATTTGATCCTTTTGAGTTTAAATTTGTCTGCAGAGAACAAGGCACACATGAATCATGCATATAAGATGTTTTGCAAGCCTAACTAATCTGTAGTTTCAGCACAGTGTTCAGAAGCAACCATAAGATTGTCAAGGAGAGGCCAAGCGCTGAGAAAAGGATGCTGAAAAATGATTTCAGTCTGCCTTCCCACAGCTGCAGTCACGAGTGTTCCCTCCCCTTAGAACTGCAGCTGATATGTAATTAGGTAGAACCTAAAAAAAGAATAAACAGAGAGGAAATGGAGGCCTGCGCTCAGAGCGGGCTGAGGTTGCTACTGAGAGTGCTCTGTCCATTCTCCTCACAAGTAAAAGAGAATTTGACTGACTCTGTCTTCCTCCCTTTGCAGAAACAAATGTTTTAGGTCACTTGAACCTGACAGCAGTAGTTTCTGAAAACATTCTGACCAAGTTTCCTCTATCATTGTAATTCAAACGACCCCTAAACATTAGTGACCCCCCCATTTAGGTCTCATCACTCTAAAATACTTTATTCCAGAAGTTTCTGTGATGTTTGGTGTATTTTAAGTGGGATACATTTGTAGAAATGACTTTCTTCTGGCGACTCGATTATGCAGCACATTTTTTTTTTTTTTTTGCATTTTAAGTATTTCTTTATTCAAATGGAGGTGAATCAGGAGCAGACCAAAAACTGCAGTGTGGAAAAGATTATATTTGATTTGTAGAAAATACAAAGGGTGGGCCACAAGCGCCCTGCTCCACTCCCTTCGGATGCATCTGCTAGATCCACATATGTATTTCAGTGCTTCGTGGCGGGCTCTTATAAGAATGAGGAAGGCTGTGCAGATGAGCAGCGCGTCATGCACTGAAATACTGAAGGCAAAGTGGGTCAAAGTTCTGCTGTGCTTCACAGCAAAAGACTCTAATTCAGCTACGATCAGAGTGACAAGCACAATGCTCTGAAAAAAGGCCGCTGTCATGGTGATGAGCGGAGAAACGCGTTTTTACCTACGAGTGTTTGAAAACAGAGATCAAGGAAATAAAGAACCTTAGACACAATCAAACGCCGTCTATCACACTGTTACACCGCTTCAACACACTTCAATGCTTATTGAAAGATTTGATGAGTTGATTTTTTAATTTTCATTGTCCAAGCACCTGTTCAAGCACAGTTCTGGCACCTGAACAGCTTTAAAAGTACTTGTTTAACTACATTTAGCAATGTTGGAAATAAACAGCACTTTATTTTCTCAGACATACTTATAGACCTTATTGGCCAAGGCACATTTATTCTGTTTTCTTCTTATACTGAAAAATATTTTGTTGTGAAAATCAGACAATGTTGACTGTTCCCAAATATTTCTCAATTTGCCAAATGAAAAGCACCATGAAATGACCTGGGTAAGACCAACTCGTATCTGAGGTACAGTTGCAGTACTTGATGTTCTGATCATTAAATGAAATGTATTGTACCATTTTATTAAGGTGAAAGGTGTATTAATGTAGAGAATTTTCTATGACATATTCCTTAAAAAAAATAGTGAAATTGTTGTAAGCGGGCAGACGGCTGAATCCAAGTGCAGCAGGTTTTATTGGCACAGACAGGAGAGCAGGATAGAAGCACAGCTAAAAGTCCATGAAGATAAATCAGGGTCAGGCAGGCAGAGGTCAAACACGGGCATCAGGACATTAGAGAACAAAAAGAGTGGTCAGGATCCAGGCGGCAAACAATCCGAGTGGAAGACGAAGCAGATTCAGGTGAACAGAAGATCAGATCAGGATAAGAACGCTCAGTGATGCAGGCAGAGAGACACAAACAAGACTTTGCACTGAACAGAGCTTAGTGCTCTGACTTTTTACTGCTGGAAGTGATTGCTTCTGGGGCTGATGGGAGTGTAGTGAGGAGGCCCAGGAAGTGTTAGTACTCAGGTGATGGATCCGGCTGATGGCCAGAGGGAGAGACAGGGGATGTATTCATGACAGAAATAATGTCTCTTGGACTGTCTTGGCATATATTGGGATACATATATTACCAGACTCCTCCCAATACACACTCCTACTACTAGGGGCCGTCTGAACCAGAGCAAGTGCTTGGTTTGTATTACTGGCAGTGAGTCAAACCTGCTGCCTGTGCTCTGTTGGACCCCAGCCCCATAATGCATAGCTTGACAGACAATCATGTTGTTGTTCAGATGAGTGAGATATTAGTTTAGTTTAGATACTCTCCCAGCTGAACATTTTTAGTTTTTGATTTGGTTTTTTGCCATTAGATGCTCTCTCCACCTCTTCTATGAGCTGCAAGAACATCACATTTGAAATAAGCTACAGGAAAGTGTCAAATTTAAATATTTGCTTGTGAAAGTCATAAAAGGTAAAAACTCCAAACTCTTTCAGTTATGATTGCGTGAACACCAAGAGTTTTTGTACCGTGAGAGCGGCAGGGTTTGAGCTCGATCCCCTCCACTATGTTGACCATCAGTCTACCGATTCCTGTGGCTCTCTGAGAGCGCACTAACAGAGGAGAAGGATATATTAGTTTTTTGCTCATGAAAGGCACCTGAGTGAGTGCATGTGGGCTGGACTGTACCTAGATACGCCTTCTCCCTCTTCTTCTTCTCTGTCTCAATGAAGAGCTCTGAAGCCGCCTTGATTTTCTGAACCCAGGCCGTTCTAAAGGAACACAAACAGTCAGTAAACCTGCCTTCAGCATCAACAGCATCATCCTCCTGCTTTCTGCTGACTCAGCAGTGGCTCCTTCATGTCATCATAAATACATGCAGGTTTATGATAACAAATTTCAATCATTTCTTCAATGAACAACATTCTGTTTGACATAAAAACCTCTGATTTGTTTAGATCAGGGGTCAGCAACCTAGGGCACAAATGGCACGCAGATGGAAAGACAGTAACACGCCAGGGCGTGACAACAATGTGCACTAGATCTGTCATCTGTTTGGATCTTTTGGATTTGAAAAAAAAGCGGTTTGAGTGACTCTTCTCACAATGAGCTTTTTCGCCGTCGGATCATAGGGAAAGCGTCTATTCACGCAGCGCTGCCATCTTTAAATCCTCAACATCTTTTCAAAAGTCTTCCAGAGCTCATCGCTCCCTAGTGGCCCACTCTGCACATCCAAGGCGCCGGCCCCTATCCACAGCGACCAGGCAGCGCGATGCCCCCCTCCCATCCCCGGGGAACAAAGCAGGGGCAGGGCTGATCGACCCACTGCACTCCCCTGGTGCAGAGGAGGACTCTACGCCGCCCGCCATCGTTACAACTGTGAACCAGTGAGCCCTGCGGCAAACGCGCTGGCACAGAAAGCACAGCCACGAGGGAGCGATGAGAACAGAGAAACTTTAGTGTTTTAAAAACGCATATTTAGACTTTTTTATATAAATTATCACACATATCTGGTTAAGACAGTGGGAAGATGTAAGAAAACTCTGATGACCCAGCATTCTAGCTGTATTTAAAGGCATCATTTACACACGAATCTTGGAGATGTGTGTAAATGTGGGTTTGCATGTACTTATGAGGCGATTTGTGCGTAATTTATGAACTTTTAAGTTCAGTTTGTTGAATAATAACCAAACAAGGTCAGATTTTACCCAGACTTTCTTTATGTTGTGCCAAATGTCAATATAAAATGTGAACAAGTTTTAAAATTAGAACTACAGCTGATCTCCACTCCATTTACTGGGGAGGAAAAAACAGAATACTGATGCTGTCCATGTGCAGAACATTTAGATGACTATAAATAGCACACTAACAAAAACATTTAATGTGCAATAAAATTATTTTTAAATAAAAAAACAAAATATACTTTTTTTTTCATAGGTGTGAAGTTCTTAGAAATATTGATGGTATTTTGTTCTGACGTATCCAATCCTGTTGCTGTAGGAATGACACACCACAAATGCAGTACTTTTGGATTTTAAACAAACATAGATGCAATACAATTTCAACTTTGGTCTGTTTTTCTTGTGCAATATTGTTAATGAAGCACTTTTTTTAGTTAAAGCCAAAATACATTCAAAAAAGCCAATTGACCTGCTGTTTGTGAAATAAATTAAAATGAAAGATCCTTCACGCTGCTGCCAAATGAGTCTCCCTCTGCCTTAAATATACAGGGTTGTGTCAGGAAGGGCATCCGGCGTAAACTCTGCCTAACCAGCATCAGTGTGTGAATCAGTAAAAGCTGATTCCCACCGGTGAACCCTAATGGAGTACACCGAAAGGTGAACAACAACCACAACAAGAGTGTGTATTGTTGGTGATGGCACAGTTGTTAAGGAGAGAAATTCAAATTGGTACTTCATGTCATAAGCGTCGCTGACTGCTGGTTTACATGATTAGAAGTCATATTGTTTCTAATGATACAATAGAATAAAATTAAAAGAAATACAAATAAAAGTGCAGGTTTACACAAACAAGCAGAATTCAGACCCACTGCTGCCCCCTGCTGAAATCAGAACCTCTCAACCCCCCCACACTCTGAAAAGAGAAGTTTGATAGTCAATTGGCCTAAAGAAACTGTAATGTTTTGGAGCTGTCACTGGATAACGCTACTTTCATATTCCTCCAAAGACTTTCTAAGGGGTTGAGTTTTGGAGACTGGCCAGGCCACTTCAGGACCTTGAATTGCTTCTTACAAAGTTGCCCCTTTGTTACCTGGTTGATGTTTGGCATCACTGTCATGCTGGAAGTCCCAGCCACATTTCATTTTCAAAACATGGTTTGATGGAAGGAGGTTTTTCCCCCAAAATCTCACCATACATGGTGGCCCCCTTCATTCTTTACTGTACATGGATTGGTCGTCCTGGTCCCTTTGCAGTAAAACAGCCCCAAAGCATGATGTTTGCACCCCCATGTTTCACAGGGGGGATGGCGTTCTTTGAACTCAGCGTCTTTGTCCTCCAAACACAAGTTGAGTTTTTAACCAAAAGTTCTATTTTGCTTATTTTTTTTATATCAGATGCCATTCTTCCAATCCTCTTAATCCAGTTTGAAGTTTGGCAAACTTCAAACTGGCATCTGGACATGTACTAGCTTAAGTAGAGGGACACGCCTGGGACTGCAGGGCTGGAGTCCTTGGTGTCGTGGTGTTTTACTGATAGTCCCCCCATGTGGTTCTGGGGTTTTTGCTCACCGTTCTTGAGATCTTATGAGGACTCCCAGATGGAGGGAGATTATCTGTGGTCTTGTATGTCTTTCATTTCCTAATAATTGCTCCTGTGGTTGCAGATTAAGTCTACCCAGCCTGATGCTGGTCAACAATTGTGTTTCTGGTGTCCTTAGACAGCTCTTTGGTCTTGGTCATAGTGGAGTTTAGAGTGTGAATATTTCAGGTTGTGGACAGGTGTATATTGTATTGATAAGGAGTTCAAGTGCCATCAATACAGGTAACGAGTGCAAGATAGATCCTCTTACAGAAGAAGCTACAGGTCTGTGAGAGCCAGAAATCTTGCTTTTTTGTAGCTGATCAAATACTTATTTTACAGATTAGTTTACCAATTATTCGATTAAAATCCAACATTGGGGTGTTCTGACTTTTTTACCCCCCCCATTTCTCTGTCTCTCATAGTTGACATGTACATTCACTGAACATTACAGGTCTCTGTCATCTTTTTAAATGGGAGAATTTGAACACTTGGTGGCAGTTTTGCCACACTGTATTTGGAGTTGGTTTTGATCAGGATCAAGTCCATTTGAAAGCTACTGAGACCACATCTTCAGACTATAGACTGAACTGTCATTTTTTTTTCTGCAATAGAAGTATTTTAAGCCATAAACTGGCCTATCAGATGCCTCAATAAAAAATATCTGGTCTCATGCTTTCACATGGTCAGGTTGTGGACTTCCAACAAGCCCACTCCTGACTAAATAGAATGGTTGCCATGGAAATGTTGACTCAGAATAACTTGGACCAATCACTGCTCACAGACGATTTTTGGTTCCAACGTGGCACCGTCTGTATCGCAAAAATGGTGACTGAATTGACTTTGATTTCAGCTTTGTGGATACGAACCAGTTTTGTTCAATTCTACATATTAGGCTGGAACAGGAATAGGTGGTGTCACACTCAGTTAGTCCAGTTTTCAATGCTTCTGAAGAGTCTTGTTTGAAACACAGTTTGATGGGTGTATTCACACCTGCACACTTGGTCCACTACTGCAAATTAACTGTGGTTTAAAAAAAAGTAGGTGTTGATACTAGGGCTGTCAGACGATTACATTTTAAATCACAATTGATCAAATGATTGTCCATAGTTAACTTGCAATTAAACACAAATTAATCGCATCTTGATATGTTACTTTTTTGTAGATAAAAAATGTGTACTTGAAGATTATTTAGCAGTTTTACATTGTTTATAAGAACGTGAATAGTGGGAATGCATTGTTTAATTAGAAACACTTTATTTTTGTAACATTGCATTCAGAAAAGCTTTCTTCACTTAAATACCTAAACTTTAAATGTTTAAGCTCCATCAAAGGGCTGTGAATAAAGCTTTTCATCGTCAGTCTGTAGGAGTCCTAGTTACATTTCCTGAAGGATAAGAGACAAAAGCCTTGGTGTTACCTCTCATTGATGGACTCCGCTCGGAGAGTGTAAACTCTGTCAATGTGGGAGATGTGGAACAGAGGCTCGTCTCCTGATGGATCAGTCGGCAGCTTCACCAGTACTTCATTTAAAAAGATCGGCTAAAAAGGAAAAAAGGCTTTCTTCATGAAGGGTGAATGATTGAGCATCCTCCTCTGTGTGCTGGTGCACAGACTCACCGTCTTATACATGCGGTACTGCAGGTGAGTTTTGGAGAAGACTTTGTCTAACCCTGATGAGCCCAAAGGTTTGATCACCTGTGAGGAGAGAGACAATTTACTGTATTACTAACAAACTATGCTGATTACAGGAGGAACAACTGTTTCATAGCATATTTATAAGTGCCCCAAGACACACAGGTGAGCCAACCCTTAGTGATCAGAGGCTCACCTGTGTCAGCAACAGGAAGTCGTTGAACAGGAAGCCATAGAGCTCCTTGCTGCTCTTTGCTTTGAACAGCTTTCCACTGTGGAGGAACTTGCGTGGGCCGAGGCAGTTGGTGACAGAGTTGAAAACCAGTTGCTTAAGGACAGATGTGGGTTTTGGAAAATCTTTAGATTCAGTTTTTGTTGCTCGGCTGCATGCAGGTGAGGCAGGTGGGAAAGTGCTACTCACCTCTGAGAGACCCTCACACTGAACGTGACCCTGAATCCACTCCAGACGGTCAGAGTTCTCCTTCTCCCGGACACCCTCGTTCACCTGAAAGAACACACACTGTGAGCAAAGGGGTATGCTGCCTGTGTGCACTAGTGTTTACCTGTTTACCTGTGAGCATAGTTCCTCTGCTTTCTCCAGAGCAGTCTTCAGGTGGCTGTGGTCTGGATGGGCTTCTGATGTGTTTTCTAAGATCTATGTGTAAAAACAGTAACTGTTCAAAAAGGAGTTCTGTGGTGTGTGTGTGTGTGTGTGTGTGTGTGTGTGTGTGTGTGTCTGTGCAAACCACACTTACGTTTTTGATGATGAGGGGGTAACGCGTGACTCTCTGCATGGGTTTGAGCAGGAAGCTAGACAGAGGCATTCCCTTACAGCGGGGATCCATGGCTAACCTCTAGTAGATCAGAGAACAAGTCTCTTTAAAGACACACTCCAAAGAAAATCACGCTGGTAGTGTTTTTAACATGTAGCATTTTTCTCATGATGGAGGACATGGATAAAGAAAATTTTATTAATTTTTCCTTTAAATACGACAAGGAATATTGCAGAAAAGGCTACACAAAACTAAAAAGAGATCAGAATAAAATGCAGAATCAAAACAATAAGTCAGTTTGACATTAAAAATTGTTAAAACGTCGAAAAAAAACAAATACTGGGGGGTGCAACTTCAATCAATTGCCAAGAAAAGTGAAATTTAAAGCTAAAGAATTTAAATGCATCTTTAAAAGTGCTTTAAAACCAGATAATGATAGGGCCTGTGATTTGAAGAGAGATTTTGTTCCGAACCCAAGGAACAACCACAGAAAATGCCACAGCACAGTGTACCAAACAGTAGGCGGAGAGGTCAGAGTGCTCAGATTGAAGGATTACAGCGGATTACACCTTACAGTAAAAATGAGAGCTTTAAAGTAAACTTTAACATGAATAAAAAAAACTGTAAATTGTGCCGCTTTTGTCTCACTTCCCACCAAGTGTCACCTTTTCGGCTGTCCTGTAGCATTATCCACTATCAAGCAAATTAAACATTACAACAGTTTCAAGAGTTCTTTCATATCCAAGCTTGTACCTTGAGAAAGTCTTTGATATCAGGGTTGTCATCAGTTTTCTGTTGAATCAGAGTGGCTCCATTCAGCTGACATGAACAGAATCTGCACACGGAGCAGGAACACCAAATGAATAATATGTACACAGAAACAATGTGAATAGATGATGAAGTCCAACCTGATGTACGACTGCATGTGAGGCAACTGATTGGTCAGGATGTCTCCGATCATCTTCACAGGCATTCGATCACCCGACATTTTCTTTCTCACCCTTAGAGCCCTGCAGGGAAACCCTGTTTCACGAAACATCTGAGGTACCACATTCTTTCACAATTCTGAAAATGAGACATATGTGCTTTGACCCATAAAAGATTCAGACCATTAGAATAATTTAGCTTAATTTGCTCTTTTGGGTGCATTCAGACTGGAAAAGTCTGTTGGACCACAGACATACTGTAGGTGACCAGAGGGACTGAAGTTCTCCTATATTGTTTTTGTTAGCTCGAGGCTGATATGATCCAAAAGTAGATTCTGGTACTGATTATAACTGATGGTGCTTTTACTCTTCCAATTCACTGAGATTGTTTTTTTTAGCTATGCAAAGTGCAGTAAAGATGACATATTTTGATCTTTCTTCTATACTGATGGCGCTCATATGCACACAGAGAGAGGGACAAGCTGTGATGTCACACCATGTTGACAGATCTACACACACCCTCTGCCAAAACTGTGACACCGATGTGCAGAACCACAGTGCATGCAAATAATTATCCAGGGTATTACTATTACAAAACCAACAAGTGTCTGACTCTTGAGCATCCTTTGTCCTGTGTATTTTATTAATTTACTTGTTAATTTATTTAACAGGGACATTGCACATTAAAAAGCATTGCTGCCAATGCACCAGAGTTAGCTACGAGGCTTTTTTTCATCCGCTGTCCCTGGACTTATGTTAAGACTGTCTCCCTAAAAAGCATTATATTAGAAATAAAATACAACACAAGCAAACAACAGTAAAGACACATAACAAATTAAAAAGGTAAAATGCGATAAATGAGCACACACAAAGTGACAGTAAAATGCATCGCTGAATGACAATGAATGAAAACACAGAGCTGCAGAGGTTGACAGTAACTTTGTAAAAATGTAAATTGACTAATAAAGATCATGTTAAAAGGGACAGAAAGAACATTCAAAAACACAAAAAACACGCAGATATTTATAGTGTCCTGATTAAATATAATGTATTAAAAGATGATGTATGTTGGCATGTCTGATGTGTCACCAGAAAGTTCTTAAGGTAGTTCTTGAACAATAAAAGAGAGCCCAGTTCTCTGAGTTCCATTCCTGTGCCGCTGTAACTGAGAAGGTTTTTTGACCAAAGACACTTTTCTCAGAGAGACGTTACAGTCTCCTCGGGCTGACCCTCGAGTGACTCGATGTGAACTAGTCCAGGCGTTTACAAACTGACTTAGTGGAGGAGATGACAGACCATGAATTATTTTACATATCAGACAGAAGTTTGAATCAGTCTGAAACAACTGCAGATTAGGCCTTTTGGACTGAAAATCTGACAAAATGTAGACTTTAGGAAGTTATTACAACTGAAGCTCAAGGGCTCTGCAATATAGCCAAGAACAGAAAAAAAAAAGAGTCCAATTTGTCTGGTCCAGCTGCCTTCCTGGGGTCAAGGTTTTTCAACTCACAAAGAAATTCAGAGACACAAAATTAAAGGTGCAGGTGTTGGGGCATTTGGTTGGTTCTACAACATCTGCATTTGGAGCAGGGATTTCTAAATTTGGATTTGAGGAATGAAAAAGGGACCCAGCGGAAATAAAATGACCATTAAAATACTGTAGTATGGGTGTTTTCTCGGTTAAATGTTTGCCATCTTTATTGAAGAAGTTAGGAAGATTGCTTGTTTGTGCAGGTTCATAGGTGGATTTAACTGCCTTCCAAAAGGATCATTGGAGCTTTTAGAAGTTTCACCAAGGTAAAAATCTGATTTGGCTTTTTTTTTTTGAGTGCATTTGTTTCTTAGTTGATGAAAATGGAGCCCATCAACTTCCGATGTACTTTTCGTTGCCCAACATCAGGCTGCATGCTTATCTTTAATTAGATTAATCTCAAGGAAGAACCAGGAATTGTTGGCTGCAGTTGGCTGTAGATTGTTGTCAGAGGTTGGCTACAGTCTCATGGATCTTAAATGTCTGAATAAGATGTCCAACTGTAGTCACAGGAACATCAAGCTGCTTGGAGATGATCTTATATCCTATTCTTTGAACACGCTTGTCTAGAATTTTCTTTCTAATGTCCTGAGACAACTCTTTCCTTTGCTTCCTCTGGTCCATGATGAGTGTGGTACACACCATGTCACCAAACAGCACCGTGTTTACCTGTAGCTCTTTATATAGGCCCACTGACTGATTACAAGATTGTAGACACCGTCAGTGGACACATCATGAATTAACATATCCCTTTGGTCACATTATTTTCAGTCTTTTCTAGGGGTACTATCAATTTTGTCCAGGCCTGTTTCACTGTAAATAGTTTTGTTGAAGCGTGGCTGAAAAACAATGTCTGACCTTCATTGGTTAAATTTCATAGAATTTTAATTTATTATTACTTTTGTCAGATTCAAGTTATTTCTGTGAGCATTGTGACTTTTTCTTTCAGTAACCGAAGGGTACCAACAATTTTGTCCATGTGTGTAGCTATATATGAATATATATACATTAAACATAGTTTTTTTTTATTATGTTTGGTTCAGAAATGTATTCACTGTAACAGGAAGTGTCCGATTTTTCTGACTCAGGTTATACCAGGGGTCAGCAACCTGCGGCTCTCTCATCCTTTGGTTGCGGCTCTGCGTAGCTTGGGAAAATCAATTATAAGTGTCCGATTCAAGTGCTTGTTATTTGTCTCAAAAACGTGTATCATGTCTTCTTATTAAGTCAAAGGTTTTAACTTCTTTCTTCAGACCTTGTTCAATTTCAGTGATCAGCATTTCTCTTCTTCAGAGACGCTTGACAGCACTTGACGTGTCAGCAGGCAGCCGGGATGAGAAGACCAGCGACATTAAAACTGAACTTTATCTATGTAACAAAGTATTTTGTTTGTATTTTTTAGGTGTCTGCCTTCCCTCCCAACTTGGCTACCATAAACATCCATTCCAGAGTTTGTTCAAACATTTAATTTACCAAATGCAAGGTGCAGGACAGGACAAATTCAGCGAACTCGGTCCGGATCAACTAACTTTTCCAGTCTGAATACACGCTTAGAAATGTGCATCGGTTACACCACCTTCAGGACCGTGAATCTGCTCATTTTTGCAGCAGGAACGTTAGACAAACACCCAGAATAGGCTCTGAGAGTTTTTTTATGTCTGAGCAGAAACTTTACTTATTATAAGAAAGGAAAGACGGAATCTTTGTGAACAAAGTTGAACTTCAAAAGTTTTGCCTTAAAAGAAAACTCAAATGTTTACTTGAGCAGCTTGATGTTGCACATGATGAGCTCCTTCCAATTAACAAAGATCATGGCCACCTCCTTCTCTGACAGCAGCTCACTGTCCAGCAGAGGTTTATGAAAAATCTGCAACAAAACACAACAGCTTTTCTCTGTTTCTTCTCTTTCTGGCATCAACAACAAAGTCAACTGTTAGCAAACAGCTTTCATTTTCACACTGCATTTAACTGGTTAAAAGAAAAGCAGTGTGAAGCAGCCAAAGACCATTAACCTTGCATGTTTGCATGAGAGGATGCATGTGTGGGAGGACAATCACCTCAGTAACAAGCTGCAGATCATTGACGTAATTCTCCTCTGTGACGATCAGCTCATGGATGTAGCCCTGCCTCTTCCTCTCCATGGGACTCAGCATGTCCAGTAGGTGAAGATCAGCACACCCTGCAGCACAAACAGGCTGCTGTAAGGCATCAGGCAGAGCACAGAAGTAAC
The DNA here is from genome assembly GCA_036245035.1 of Adrianichthys oophorus. Taxonomy (NCBI): domain Eukaryota; kingdom Metazoa; phylum Chordata; class Actinopteri; order Beloniformes; family Adrianichthyidae; genus Adrianichthys; species Adrianichthys oophorus. Next base: position 1,694,199 of record BSAI01000187.1, on the reverse strand, counting down.
CTCAGCTACAGGAGTGAACCCAGTATACGTACCTGAGAGGATGATGCAGACATTTGGGGAAGTCGGAGTTACTTTTATTTTGTTTTGCATTAAACTAAAACTGCTTTTTTTGTTTGTTTTTTTTAAAGGGAACATAAGCTTTTGTCTGATGTAAAAACTATTTTCTTTCAACAAAATGTGTCATTTTAAAAAGTATTCAGTTTCATTTAAGACAGGTTTGATTTTCAAGGATTCCTTGTTTTAGTAAGAATGAGGAGCAAGGCCGTTGTGTCTCAGAGCATTTAATCTTACAGCACCAGTCAGCGCCACTTCAAAACACAGAGCGGGACATTCCAAACATTCATTCCACCATTTCAGGCTCTTCCCTCGTGCACGGCCCCACGTGCATGCATTGACATGTGCACTCTGATTATATTTGGCCTGATTAGTACTTCATAAATGTAACAAATTTAAGTCCAGACCAGAAGTTTTCATTTGTTATGAGAATAATGACATACAGAGCAGTTCAGACCCCCCCCCCCTCCTGTTTTTAATCAAAGTATGGTTTCAAAAAAGTCCTTTTTTCACTCTACTGTTTTTGTGATGGCAAGCCTCCACCCATTGCCATCATTAGGACCAAAACTCTGACCCTTAAAACCAGGCTCTGTTGTTACAAAAACATGGTTCTGGCTCGATTGATCGACCAGTCAGAGAGTTGAAAGGTCGGGGAGTAAAAATAATTCAATCATCATCGAGAAAAATAATCACGATAGTTTTTGCCTGCACCAACAAAACAAAGAGCACAACCGGATGTGGCAGCTCCAAAAACACTAGTGTGGTGCTATGCAAGCAAAATGAAACGTGTTGGGGGTGGGGGGAGGGGTTGCCATGACAACCACAAATACACAGTGTCCATATTTCTGCAGGTGTTATTTTCCCATACAGTAAAAGGTAAACAAGGTAACAGTAAACACAGATAAAAGTCCCCCCCGGCCTTAAAAACTCACATGGTAAAAAAGATTTTGTTTGTTCAAATGTTTGCAACAAAACGTTTGAAATGGACTTTTCCAGTACAAGCAGAGCTTTGGACCACAGGGCCTCGGGGGCGTGTGATAGAGAATGTATCTCACTGGAATGACCCCCACATGTTCAGACTCAGCTTCTTGGTCTCTTCTCAAAGTTGAAGCTTCATTTTTGTGTCATAGCAACAGACAAAACCGTAAACATTTAAACAAATTTAGAGGTTTTCACAACTTTTCTGCCCCACCATCCATGTGCAACTTGTAATTTGTGTACTCCCGTGTGTGTGTTATGCTCTGCAGTCTTTGGTGTTGGGCTACGTTTGGTTTCTGACGCTTGCTTCCTTCTGTGCTTCCTTCCCAGAAGGAAGCACAGAAGGAAGCAGAACTGCGAAACGTTGCCTTTAGGAGGTGGGGAGAAGGGGGGCGTGTCTCAGATCTGCTTCATCCTCTCCTCTTCATCTGCGCCTTCATGATGTGGTGAAAAACAAAAACGGCTAAGAGGCCGAGCCTTTGGCGTTCAGGAGAGGAGAGGGAACCGCAGCGCTGAGACTCAACCTCGGCAGATAGTGGGTCTTTCTTTGGAACTGTGGGGGTGGGGGGTAGTGAGGGGAGGAATCAGAGCTTGCGACTGACAGATGGTTGAAGCAGGTGAACCAGTAGGAACAAAGACAAGGAAGTCAAAAATGTAACAGAGGAGGAGCAATCTGATGAGCAGATGAGTCTCTAATGACAAAATCTCCAGTTAAGCCATAAAAATGACCCACTATCCACCTACGGCGCGTGCACGTGTGTGATCCTGGAAAAACATCAGTCCAATCATGTAGAGAGAAGCTCAGCAGTCACTGCTCGCCCTCAGGCCTCTCCTCCCTCCTTCCTTCATAAAACAGGAAGAGAGGAGAGGAAGAGGCTGATTATTAAAGCCCTCCTGCTGCTTGTGCACGTTTGCAGCCTCAGATCAACAGTCAGAGCCGTGCACGAGCTGAGCTCTCGCTTTAGCATTACAGTCTATCTGTATTTCTCTCTCTCTCTTCTATTGGTGGAGAGTCGCCATGTCCGGGTCATGTGACCTCTTGCTGCTGTCCCATTGGAAGTGGCCTAGTGGGCGTGGCCTAGTGGGTCTCTTTGAGGGCTTTGAGGAGAGGGGGGTTCTGGGTAATGATATGATCCTAGAGAAAAGGACGACAACAACAACATCAACAAAAACAACAAAACAAAACAACAACAACAACAAACCAGTCGGGTACTAAGGTGGGTGGAGCTGTGGCACAGAGTCAGAGGATCAGAGCAGAAAAAGACAGAGCTGCAGTGTGCATGCCACTGCATCACAGAAAGCTGCTCCATGCTTCAGACAAAGAACACTGATCTGTTCAGCTTGCTTGATGCAACATTTATTTGTAAATGTGTCTGTGTGACGTTGGTCCCTGACAGTTTACTGCTGCTTACTGATTTCTTTAGTTCTGGACTTAGACTGGGTCAGCACACCATCTTCGTTTCAAATTTCTTCTTGGTGTTCAGATTTTTGAATTCCAGGTCGGATTCTTCCCTCCCTAAAGGTGCAATCACACCGCACGCAGCCGGCGCAGCAGGACAGTCAAGTTTCAATGTTAAGTCAATGTAAAGATGCAATGTGGGCGCCGGGCACAGCAACTCAGCTTTAGGCACGTGACGTTTTCAGTCACTAGATCAAAGGGTAGAAAAAAGATTCAATATGGCCGCGTGATGCGAGGGTTTTTGTCGTGAACGTCCATACCTTTTCTTAACCCGCTGGGGCTGCCAGAGACTGTCCGGTTACTGTTGGGGGAAGGCGGGATACTTCCTGGACAGGTCGCCAGCCTGTGACAGAGCCCATGGAGCTGGAGCCAAAGAGCCCCCAGCTGCCTGGTGGAACGCTTAGCGAACGGCGCTGCCTAGGCTGCTGGTCTATGGCCAGCGCAGCTCGCTATGCTTGCTACGCTGGCTATGCTGGCTGCCCAGCAGACAGAAAGCTGCTGCAGGTACCGTTGTAGCATGTGCGATCGCTCCATCTCCATGGGCTTATGATGGTTTTCTTCTTTCATCATGACAAAAATAAAGAGTGTGATTTTTGTTTGTCCCCTCTCTGGTAAATGCTCTAAATGGGCCACAGTGTTTAAAATGGCCGTTAGGCGCAGCTCCGCTGCACCCTAACTGTGACGCCTACACCGCAGTACACTGCCGCTTGTGTAAGGTAAGATTTTGTTCACATATCAATTTGCAAGCTTCAGGTTGAACATTTTCACTGTGACATTTTTATTTCTTTAGATACAGTTTATACACATTTGGGTGACAAACTCATAAAGTGACAAAAGTGTTTCCTCGGTGCATTGTGGTTCACCTTTAAGGTCTCACTGTTTTTGCTGAATTTTTTCAGCGTAACTTTCCATTTTTTCTAAAATAGCCCAGTGTTCTGTTTCCTGATTGGCTACTGGTCTTGTCAATCAACCTTTTTGTGCCGTGTCTCCTGTACAGAGATGAATCACGTTCAGGTTGTCAGAGTTACATAAATCTGTTTTCATTCTATCAAACTGGACTTTTTTTTCAATGAAGATTTGCACTTTGAGAGTTTAAACAAGAGAGAAAAATCAGAAAATGTTCATGTTTGTCTGAAGAACTACGTAAAGTGTGTAGTGAAGGGTCTTGAAGCCTTACATATTTGTAACCCTATTTTGCAGATTTCACCTTTTACAGGTTTTTTATGGAACATATCTCTTGCAACAAATGTAGAAAGAGTACAACAAAAAAGCGACTTCTTTTCAACACTGTATGAGCAATCTAAATGTTCAAAGGTGTTTGCAGATCTAATGTCTTAGATACTTTCCTGCAGAAAGAATACTTACATGAAGAAAACTAAATGAAGGTTAAAAAATACTTGACGGACATAGTTTTGAAGAATGGTGAACAGCATAAACTGGACGAGTGACAGTGGAAGAATCTCAGTTTCTTGAACATTAATAAAGTTCCTGCAGTTGGACCATCTAAGCTCAGACACCGGCGTTGTGAGAGGATTTGTCATCACGACAGCAAGCGTCACTTCTGAAATATTGGAGGAAGTTGTTAGAAGAAACTTTAATTTGATGTCTCTGCTCTGAAACTCTGAGTCCAAAAGGGAGAGGGTTTGTAATGCAGAGGGAAAAAGTGCAGAGGGGTTGTATTCCAAGTGTGCAAACAAACACACACAAGCATGCAGATGTAATGTGTCAGGCAGAACAGCACAGAAACACCCCACGGGGGTGGGGGGTCAGCGACAGATAATATGCAAACCTGGGTCTAGAGCACAGGTGTCGAACTCCAGGCCTTGAGGGCCTGGGTCTGGTCGGCAGGGTTTCTGGAAAACCAGCAGGAGGCCGGCCCTCGAGTTCAACACCACTGGTCTAGAGTGTATGTCTGTGTGTTTTTGTCTGGTACATAGACTGTATAATCACTGGACAGCTCGGCCCTTCCTGCCTCACGTTCCAAATAGGAAGTCCTTGCTGGCTCCAAGAAGCCAAAATCCCAGAGACTTCTATTGAGAAATAGACAGTTATTACTGGGGCTGAGTGATAAATCGATATCATCGATTCATTCTAATTTGTTGTTTTAGTCAATGTATTTTTGGAAAAATCTGGATATTATTGTTCCAGCTCTCTGCTCTCTTGGGCTTCCGTTGTTTGGAGTAAAGTCAGCCTGCCCGTCTCTCGTGAAGCGCAGACGTGAAAGCAGCAAAACGCAGAAGATCGGCTTCCGCGAGGCAGAGAGAGAGAGAAAAAAAAAGCGATCTGCAACAAAAACAGGCGCACATGCCTCTGGAAGTCCCCCCCATCCACTTTGTAGCAACTTTATTAGTAGTCTCTTTGTAACATTACAGAGACAATGTTGAGCTGAAAAAGCTTAGTTGTGATAGAAAATAAAACACTTCATAAACAGTGTGAAAACGCCAAAAGCAGAGAGCAAAGACTGATTAGAAATTAATTCAGAAGTTCCTTAGAAAAAAAGGTTTTTATTTGATGTTTATATTATGTTGTGACTTCCTGTCTGTTTGCATGCAGCGTAATATTTTTTAAGATAACACCAATGGTTTTTCTTTGTAAAATACCGTAACAATTTGTCTAGTCAAAAGTATGTTTAGCCGGTGGATGTTCTTAATCTATCAGCTTGAAGGTTGTTGCTAATAAAGTGTTCTGCCAAATGAATGTAGTATTTCTCTTGATGAGATGGTAAGGCTAGCTACCGCTAGACTGAACATCTGCTGCATTGATCTTAGGGCTGGACGATAGTAAATCTTTTATATCACTCTATCTTTACCTCTATCTTTTACTCGCCAAAGAGGAGAAAATACTCGCGACTGGCGAGTGTTAATTTCGAACCCTTCAAAATAAAAGTCTATCATGGTAGGCTCATTTTACTATAGAGAAAAAGTACAATCGCGATATTGATCGCTATCGTTTTATTCACAGCCCTAATTGATCTACAAACGTTTTTACTGCTTGTTTTTTGCACTTTTTCATTTATCCAATTTCCAAAGGAGATGTTAAAATAAAATAGCTTTTGTTAAATAAATTTTGTCATTTGTAATTTTTGTTAAAGAAAGTAAAAGGAGGGGGGAAAATTAAATTTGGTATGAAAAAATCTGAGATTTTATTTTTTGGCCATATCGAGCAGCCCTAGCTGTTACTCAGTCATTCTATTGGTCAGCATAACCATTCTTGCTCTGATACATTTTTCTTAACATCTTCTTGCTAATCCAGATTTTTTTTCAGAATATTTTTTTCTTTATTGCAAGTTATTCAAGTTAGAAACTGACCAATCAGATGCCTCAGTAAAAGCATGTGGTACCTGCTGCCTTCCTCCTCAAACGTTTGATTGACAGATTCTCCCAAGCCGCATTCAATGGAAGGGGTTTGGACTTCCAACAAGCTCACTCTTGATTGGCGATAGTGGGTACCCTGGAAACATTGACTCAGAATGACTTGGACCAATCACTGTCATCTGGCATCAAATGGTGGTGCCTGTATCACAAATAAATGGCGACTGAATTGGCTTCATTTCGCTGGAGCCTGAGGCATTTTTTAAGGGTGACATCACACTCGCTTCGTCCAGTGATTATACAATTAATGGTCTCATACTATGCATGTGCAGATTCACGTGTTGGTGTGTGTGAATTTGTGTTAAGGTACACGTGTATATATTAGTGTGCACATGTGTGTGGGTTTGTGTGTGATCATGAATAGATGCAGATACATTTAATTGTGTGTACATGTACATGTGTGTGTGTGTGCTTTTGGGCAAGCGTGTGTGTGTGTCGTTGTGCAGATGCATGTGTGTCTGCAAAGATTTATGTGTTTGTGTAAAGATTCAAAAGTGTGTGTAAGATGAGATTCATGTGTGAGTAAAATGGGTATGCAGATACATGTGCACAGACAGTCATGAAATAATATCCATCTAGAGCTGCGCATTATTTCAGACCTGAATAGTTTTAAATGTTAACTAAAGACTTAATTTTGTGGAATGGCTTTTATTACTCATTAGATGCTTCAATTTATGTTCCTGATTTGCTCAATTTTACATCTTTGTTTTTTATTTCTCTTTTTAATGAAAAACACTTTGATAGCCTGGTCACAATGTAAAGTCTATGAGAGATGTGTTTGTCTTTATGCACAAATGAGAGAGAGAGTAAATACATGTGTGTGAAAGCAACAATGGGTTGGAAACCGCACATCTGTGCTCAAGTGTACATGTGTGTGTGTGTGTGTGTGTGTGTGTGTGTGTGTGTGTGTGTGTGT
>BSAI01000187.1:1666123-1685948 GCA_036245035.1 Adrianichthys oophorus | reverse complement strand
AGTGAGTGAGTGAGTGAGTGAGTGAGTGAGTGAGTGAAAATGTGTGTGTGCGCGCGCGCAAAGGTATGTGTGTCCTGTTGTCTGTGTGTGAACATGTGTAGTGTACAACGGTCTGTGCGCACATGGTACACACATTCGCTTTGGTGTGGGAGCATGTTAGTATGATCATTTCAACAAATTTGGCAGCAGTGCTTCCATGCATGTGCATACTCACACTGTGTGCTGGGGTCAGTATCTGTGGTCAATTTGACATAGTTGCTAGGAAACAGGCCCTCTCTCCCGTTGATCTCTCCTTTCCACCAATCACAGTCGTCCTTGTTGAGCACGGTGATAACCTGACCCTTCTGGAAGGCCAGTTCATCGTCATTCTGCGCCACATAGTCGTACATGCCGATCACCTGACACACGGCTGCAGAGGGATACACAGTCAGACCACAGCTTGATGAAATGAAAAGAAAGCCCAAAAGTCATCAACATTGTCCTATAGAACAGTGGTCCCTCGCCTTTTATAGGCCACAGACCAAGAAAATATCAGACAGTATTTTTACAGATAGGTCTGTACAAGGCCAAAGTTGGCATTTAATTTTTTCAGCTACCTGTTTCTGGAAAATCAGTTATCTATAGCTAATATAGATGTGTGTACAGCATGTGTTGCCTTTATTATAAGGCTTAAATAAGGCTTTTAATTTTTTGCGGCTCCAGACATATTTGTTTTTTTGGTCCAGTATGGCTTTTTCAGCATTCTGGGTTGTCGACCCCTGATCTATTCTGACTCAGCTTGAATTGTTCTGCAGGAAGAATGGGTAAAGATTTCAGTCTCTAGATGTGCAAAGCTGGTAAAGACAAACCCCAAAAGACTTGCAGCTGGAATTGCAGCAAAGGGGGGTTCCACAAATTATTGGCTCAGGAGGAGGAATACTTTTGCACACTGCACTTTTCAGTTTTTTATTTGTAAAAAAAAAATAATAATAAAGAACTAATGTATAATTTTCTTTCCACTTCACAAGTGTGTGTCACTTTGTGTTGGTCTTTGTTAACAGTTATCAGTACATAATCTAGATTCTGTCATCCATTTGTAGGACCTTCAATCAGCGCCTGAAACGTGATAATGCTCATGCTATGCTTTTCGCAACGAAGCAACTTGCCAGCTCTGCACGCTAAAGAGAGTTCTTAGATTCTTCCTATGATTGTGTTAGTGTGTTAGAATGATGTGGTTTGCTGTGAACCTGTGCAGTTTGCTGTTTTGCTGATCCTGAAGGCCTGTGTCTGCGAGGCTGCGGGGAGGATGGCGAGACACATCAGAGATAACATGCTGGAACCGAGAAGCTGACGTGTTTGTGTGTAACTTCTATCTCCAGGTGCAGCTATAGGTTTTTGTGTTCTTTCCTCCTCCTTCAGAGCTGCATCTGATTGTAACTAGAGCATTCCCAGATCTTAACAAAAAGCAAGGGACCGGAAGGGGGGTCAGAGGCAGTTGGAGCAGCACTTCCTTCTGTCTCTCCTTGCAAGTGAAAATAAATGTTTGCAGAAATAAATGTTTCAGGTTATTTGAACCTGACAGTCTGGCATAAGAATCTGGTTCCATAACAACAAGCAAAACACACACACAGTAGTCTTTAGAGCTTATCTGACTCTGAATGTGCATGAATAAGCTTTTTTTCATTGTGTGCTGCAAATCTATTACAGATCCACTGAATTACATATGTCTAAACTAAATTCAGTTTGCATTAGTTGGTAATGAGATGATTCAGCTAATTTGGCATTTAGCTAACATTTTACCAATTTGCTAGCGGTTTTAATTAATATAGCTATAATTCCAGTTTTTATGTCATCATGGCATTTAACCATTGAATTTGCATTATGCAACTTGTTTAGCTAATTCAGGCATTTCTTCAATTGTTCAAAATATCTTGGGACTCAAGATTCATCTTAAAGTCATTTGCTTTGGCATTTTAAGCAAACATTTACAGGTATTTACTTAACATTTTTCCTAAGCAAACTTCAACTTCTTAAACTACTACAACATTAACAAAATTGATTCAACATTTTTAGATCCAAGTTTCAGCATTTTCTCAGCTCACCGTCAGCATTTTTAGCCTTTAGCTTCTGCATTATTGAACTATTGACCTCTTCACCAGCCACATTCAGCTTACAGCATTGACACTTGCATTTTCTCAGGTAATGCTATACAGTTAATTTATTTTTTTTATCAAATCTTGACACATTGTGCATTTCCTTTAACATAGAAAAGTATTTTCTGTGCTAAAGTATTTTAACAGGTGCCTGGCTTATTTAGCTTTGCGTTGGAAAATTCTTAAAATGTCTTTTTGACAATTTTCCACAAATCAGCATCTTTATGTTATTGAATCTTCATTTTATGTCAAATGTAGTCGGTTTAAGTTTTGGTTGTGGTCTAGGTTTTGTGCATGACCCATTTAAGTGTGATAAAGATTTTTCCTTAACCAGCAAACAACCGGACTCCAACTTTAATGTCGTCTGAATTTTAAATAAAATGATACCATCATCAAATTTAGATTTTTTTCTACGTAGTATAATAGGCGTAAATCCACAGTAAAGACAACTTTATTAATAGCATCATTGTAACTTGAGAGAGTTGGTCACCGCATATTGGGAACAGCAATGTGGGAGCAAATCATGTGGGAAAATGGAATAAATCCATGTTTCAAGTAAGATTCATGTTGCATGCAGATTATATTTTCCTTGAAGTCAAAGGTACTGCTTTGGTTTCCTCACTGGTTCTTTTCTGCCCAAGAAACTTTCAAAAGACGTCAGTGTTTTGGCCCTGTGACAGACTGGCAACCTGTCCAGGGTGCAACCGGCCTTCGCCTAACAGTGGCCAGGTAAGGCTCCGGCAGCGTAAGGGATGAAAGGTTTAGCAAATGGATGTATGGAAGGATGGATGGGTTTCTTTTTGTAAACTTTGCTAGCTTTGGACTCTTAATTAGCGGTCAGAACAGAAGATAGCAAATGCATTTAAGATGTGAATGAGTCATAGATGGATGTGGGAGAATAGTTTTCCAAACTAAAGCTCTTTTCAGAAAAAACAAAGCAAGAGTGTGTTGTTGTGTAGAGGCTTAAATATTTACAATTACTGTTTTATGACAGATTGAGTGGTTATAATTAAGTAAAGAAAATAATTACTAGTACTCAAGGCACACAAAACTAAAAAGAGCTTTTGTATCACAATATATGGGGTTAAGTCATGGAACAGTCTAAATGATGAGCTGTGATTGTGCAACAGTATATACCATTTTAAGCAAAAACATAAGATAATAATCCTCAGTAAATATGGTCATGAAGAAGGATCAATTTAATTTACTCATACAGGTTATTGTTTGTGTAGATTCTTGTTTATGTGAATGACTTAATGAGTTGTGTGTATTGTTTATTAGTGGTGAGGATGACAGGGGCTGAAGTCCCAATGGAAAGAATTATGGACAGAAAAATATAAGAATGATAAATCTGGTTTGTTTGTATATATGTACGTGTTTGTGTGTAGATGTTTGATGATAACTAAATGTATTTAATGCTGGTGTTTGATGTAGATTATATTGTATAAACTCAAGGCATAAATTTAGCGGTAGGATTAAAAAAGTTTTAACTTCTTCCTACCCCTGTTTGAACAATATATTGATGTCATTTTTTATAATTTACATACAATTCCCATGTGTTATATCATCTTGCTGTTTTCTTTTTTTTATTACTCTCTTTGTATTGTTCAAAATACTTTTTTTTAAATGAAATAGCACACATTTAGAGATCTTTAATTTCCAGCTCAGCTGTGACCTTGAAAGTCTTGGGGTCGTTCTTTACATTCTAGATTTTCTCCCCAACAAATAGACCAACTGTCTTCTTGTCTGTCAGAGGTCCTTTTCCCCGTGGTACCCAACATGTTACCAAACAGTTCAGAGGTTGTTGTAAGACAAGGAAACTGATTACAGATTGAATATCCTTCTAATGCTGAGGAAACACCTGCAAGTTACCTTTCTTTCATAGAAATCCTACCTTATGACCAAGACTGTTTCATTTTACAACAATGCAGTTGAGCAAGAATTCAAATCAGTCATTTTTTGTTGATTTTCCAATTGTTTTAGTTGTCAATTTCAGGTAATTTCATTTTTGGTTTTTCATTTGGTTTGTTTAAGAAATGGAGGTGAACAAATTGTTTTGTTTCAAGTCTTTGACATGTTTTTATGTGAAGCTAGATGCCTACGGTGTTCACACTGTTTCCATTTTTGAGTGAAAGAGTGGGTGGCATAGAGCTAAACCTTATGCGTGTCAAAATGTGTACCTGTGGTGGAAGGGACCAGTTTGGAGGTAGTTGGCTCAGTAGGAGTGGTCTTGCTGGTGCTGGGGCTCAGCAGCTTGACATAATTGGCAGGAAACCAGCCTATCTGTCTCTTTTTCCCCCGAGCCTGCACTCACAAAAGAGTTATCATTGTGGTTGTTTGTTAAATGCAAGTAAACACCCAAAGCTGAAATATGGACAATTGGTTTTATTAATTACAAACCCAACAATTTTTTGCTTGTCTAAATAAAACAACACTTTTATGGATTCTTCAAAACAGTCAAAAGTGAAGAATGGTAGTTCAGCAAATTTTTCTTTTGTCATTGCACTACCTTCTTTGGTCCATACTGCTGTGTGTGTGTGTGGATCTTGTAGATCTTGTTTCTATTGTTGCTTATGATTGGAAGTGCAGCACAAACTTCAGCACATAAGAACAGATTGAGCGGAGGGGGCATTGTTTATTTGTGGCAAGTGTGAGACTCCACTTTCTTTGAATGAGATTTCAAACAGAATAGTAGTTTCATGACAGAATATATCTCAGTCTTGAGGGAAGGTTTCTCCATTTGGAGATACACTCACTGACCACTTTATTAAGTACACCTAACATTAACGCAAATGTCTAATCAGCCAATCACATGGCAGCAACTCAATGCATTAAGCCATGTAAACATGGTCAAGACAATCTGCTACAGTTCAAACTGAGCATCAGAACGGGGAAGAAAGGTGATTGAAGTGACTTGACATGGTTGTTGGTGCCAGATGGGCTGGTCCGAGTATTTCAGAAACTGATGATCGACTGGGATTTTCACCCACAGCCATCTCAATGATCAGAAGAAGAGAAAATATCCTGTGAGCAGAAGTTCTATGAGAGGAAATACCTTGTTGATGTCAGAGGTCAGAGGAGAATGACCAGACTGGTTCCAGCTGATAGAAAGACAACAATAACTTAAATAACCACTGGATACAACCGAAGAAGAACATCTCTGAACGCACAACACATCCAACCTTGAAGCAGATAGGCTACAGCAGCAGAAGAACACACCGGTACCACTCCTGTCAGCTAAGAACAGGAAACTGATTCACACAGGATCACCAGAACTGGACAGTAGAAGATGGAAAACCATTGTCTGGTCTGATGTGTGTCCATTTCTGCTGCAACATTCAGATGGTAGGGTCAGAATTTGTCATCAACATGACATCCAAAGCATGGATCCATCCTGCCTTGTATCAACGGTTCAGGGTGGTGGTGTAATGGTGTGGGGGATGTTTTCTAGGCGCACTTTGGGCTCCTTAGTACCAACTGAACATGGTTCCAACACCACAGTCTACCGTCTACAGTATTGTTTCTGACCATGTCCATCCCTTTATGACCACAGTGTGACATCTTCTGAAGCTACTTCCTGCAGGATAAGACTCCATGTCATAAAGCTGGAATCATCTCAGACTGGTTTCTTCACCATGACAATGACTGGATCCACAGTCACCGGATCTCAACCCAATAGATCACCTTTGGGATGTGGTGGAGCGGGACATCAGCATCATAGATGTGCAGCCGACAAGCCTGCAGCAACTGTGTGATGCTGTCATGTCAGTATGGACCAAACTCTCTGAGGAATGTTTCCATGTACCTTGTTGAATCTACGACACCAAGGATTAAGGCAGTTCTGAAGGCAATAGGGGTTCAAACCGGTACTAGCTAGGTGCAAGTCCTAAGGTCCTAAACCTTGCAAAGTCCTAATAAAGTGGCCAGTGAGTGTAAATGTTTTCTTGGAAAACATATATTCTTACTGTCCATTATGTGACTTTTTTGTGCTCAAAAGAGCATGTGCTGTCCAGAAGGAAGACATTTTTTCTTAATGAAATTGTTAATACCAGCATCTTTGAAGAACAAAGAGATAACATGTCACGATGGAGAAGGTCCTTTTCCAAATCATTATAACTTCGTATGGAACCCTTTAGCATTTAATTAAAAAGAAACAAAATTGTTATTTTTCTTCTAATTTTTCTGTGTATTAAAAAAGGGTGTTCTTTATTCTAATTTTTGCTTTTCAATTAAAAATTTTGTGTTTTTCGTGCAATTTTTTTTGTAAATACAAAAGCAAAGAACTACAAACAGGCTAAGCACCAACTTTATCTGCTCATAAAAACTAATGACCTGCAGTTAAAAGTTGATGGTCATAATATGTCTGTGACAAAGACATGACCTTTGTCGATGTGTTCGTCACGATATCGCCAGTCTGCTTTGTTCTTCCTACTTACTTGATCTACAAACATTACAGAGCAAAACATTGGGGAAGTATTAGCTTTATGGTCCCGTTTGAACGGTTTATTTTAGTCCTTGGTGATGCACAAAATGAGTTACAGCCAGATGTTTGCAATAAATTTGATTCGCCTGTTGTGAGCTTTGAGGTCTGCCTTGATGTGAAGCTGCATAGTCAGGCAGGGACCATCAATAAAGCACACAAAAACACCCCAGACAAGCAGGATCAGTTTCTCAGTAACTCAACATAAATAATCCCAAAAACAAGAAAAAAAGAACTCATTGTTTCATCAAACTCCACAGAAGCCCATAATATCATTACTCAGTCTCTAAAGCCTCATTTCCACTGAGCGGTCCGGTCTGGTAGAATACGGTAAAGAGTGTTATGGTCCGGTCCAGGTAATTCTGACGAGTGTTTCCACTCAGTGAAGCCTCGCTTCCACTGAGCAGTTTGTTTTCATGGCGCATGCTGGTGTACACGTGTGGTGTAGACAGATAGCGGGTTTGCATCATTGTAGTGTGATGAGAAAACCAACAACGATGGAGGTCATCCAGCAGCTCGTCTTTTTACTGCTTTAGTTCTAGTTCATCGTGTAGAACAGGAACACAATGTTGTTTTTATTTTATTAGCGCTTTCTAATGTCGTCATCACTTTCTGCCAATCAACGGGTGGCTACAGCGGCTCCACCCCAACAGTTCCATTCCACTTTTCAATGGACCTACAACCAATGGGGACCCCCAAGAGGTACGGTTAGGTACTGTTTAATGGGTCCATTAACAATGGAAACAAAATACTGGACCGGACCGGACCGCTCAATAGAAACAAGGCTTTAGAGAGAACCAGCATGTTCAAATACTGCAAGTTGTAGACAGTGTTCTTATCTTCGCACTTTAGGACTACAACTGTCATAGGCTAAGAAAAATCTGAGCGAAAAACTCAATTTTCTTTAAATATATGGAAACATTTGAATTAAGATCACTCTCTTTTTTTTGACAATTGAATGTAATACGCTTTCATACTTTTAAACTTTTCTGTTACTGTGTACATGCTCATACGCATAGAGTGTATACCCTTGTAACAGAAATGTCTCCACTGAAGTTCACTCATTGTACCTGGAGCTCTCCCTCCCACCAACCCCCTGGATTCTTCTTCCTGATGAGGATCAGCTGTCCTGGAGCCAGTGTCAGCTGCTCTGGCCCTGTTGCAGTGTAGGGGGCGATCACCTGAGCAATTTCTGAAAGAAGAAGCAGGATCATTGTGACTGATGAGCTCCCAGACCAATACTCTTTTTGAAAATCTCTTCACAGTTCCCTGTTTTCATAAGCATCCTGGAGATTCAAGTTTTGGTGAATGAACAGTTTGATCTCACCTGGCTTCTTCCCTAGACTGCCGGTCTTCCCTGCAGGTCCCAGAGACTGAAGACAGAAATGGAAAGACTGTAAAGTTCTGCTCTAGTCCTGACCCTTGGAAAAAGACAAGCACCCTCACCTCCATTGCAGAGTCGCGAGGTTTCACGTAATTGGATGGAAAAACTCCAGTCTTTCCCCCAACCATACCTGTCCACCAATCCCCTTCCTTCTTAGTCACCATGACGATGTCTCCTTGTTGAAAACTCAGGTCACCCTGCTCACTGCTCTCATATGTGTACATGGCCAAATACTCTATAGAATCAGGGTTTAGTGTTACAGCAGTTTCACATCATCTGTGGGTTTATCTGGACGACAGAGGTTTACCTTCTCCAGTCTCTGCATGGTTTGATAGGGAGGAGGGCGAGCGCTTTTCATTGGGTGGGCTCTCTGATCTTGCAGATTCACTGAGGGACATGAAAAAGAAACTTCATGAATGGAGAGGAAAGGACATATCTTCTCTGGTGAACGACCAAACTGAGGACATGTCAGAAGAATAACAGGGAGCTTCATGAAATCAAGAATTCCCCTTCCCTCCCAAGACTAAGGTCACCTGGGCCTCACCCTGAACCAGACCTGAATGATGGGCGCACTAAAACAGCTGGGCTCCGTTCATACTAACTGCCACCCACCCCTTAAAGAAGCACAATGTGGCTGCATTGAGGGGAAAGGGGGGAAGGTGGAGAAGCACCAAGCTGAGAAGTGTGGGGCATGTCTCTGAAAATAGTCCTGTATGAAGCAACTCAACAAGGCTGTTGTGATGAAAGTGTAACGTTCTCAAATAAGGGCAGTGGCATGCAGTCAGTATGTTTACCTGAAACATATAGCTTAAAATACATAAAGAAATAAGACAAAAATACTTTTTATCGTTAAAAATAAAAATTCAATATTTTTTTACGTCTGTATTTCTCAATGTTTTTTTTTTCCTCCAAATTTTCTGTTCAAATACACGACAAAGCGGCACCAGCACCCATGCCTGCCCTGCACCCAGACTGCACCGCACACACTGACTGGAGCTGCAGTTGACGCATTGATTTTTCTATTTCTCACCAACTGTCTGATTACAATGGTGCCAGAGTGAAATTTAGTTTGTCTTTTTTATCTGCTAAAAATGAGCATTAAAAATACACTAGGTGTATTTCCATGCATACAGCGGGTTAGGGTTAGTACGCGAGTAAAGGCAGAGGGTGCTTGTGAGCTCAGAGAATGTGACAGCGGCTAAAAAATAATCACATTTATGGAAGCAAATCAAGTGCATCCACCCAGTTCTCCTTAATATTTTTAACCTCATTTTCTAAATGGAGGATTACTTTCTAAAAGCAGGAATTTATTTAGACACATCACTGGTAGTGAGACAGAGAGACTTTTAAAAAAGAAAAGAAAGACTTCTACAAACAGGTTATCCTTGTTTCTTCAGAAACAGATTTCATTTATAACTAAAAGTAAGTCAATAATAACAATTTGGGTAATTTTTTTCTCTCTGCTACAGTTTGTAAACAGAAGAAAAATGTTGAAATTAAATTTCAAACAACACTGCTGCCAATCAAATGGTGAATAAGTTACTCTGAAGGGTTCAAGTCTGTAATTCTGACAGATGTCATCAGTGCCTCACTAGTGTGAACCTCACCACACATCACTGGTCCAGAGCCAAACTACCATTAGACATATCCACGGATTAAGGCTCAAATAGACTGACCTTGGGTTTTGAGGTCGTTCTTCTTGGTCTAGAGGGAAAATGTGGGCAAGGTTTGACCTGAAGAGTGGAATTGAATTTCACTGTGAAATTAAACATCCAGCTTTTCTGCTGAACATGAGTTTTAGTGACAGTTTCTGCACAAACATTAACTGGACTGGAAAAAAAAACGCTGACATTTATTTTTGGTATTTCATTGGTTATAAGATAATTATTGTTTTTCAGGGTAATAGGTAAAGATGAACAGACTGAACATCTCTACTATACTTTATAATCCCTTGAGATTTGCTGAAGTTTGACAACTTGTGACCCCACCCCCACCCCCCATGAAAGAGGGTTCATTTATTTGAAACAAAGGACAACGCACAAAAGAACACTGATCACATGAAAAGATGTGTTGTGCCAGGTTATAGCAAAATTGCTCATTTCTGCCTGTAGTCCCTATGAAAATAAGAACAAGTACACCCAAAAACAAATACAATTGTTGATATTCAACCGAGTGGAATGATGTAATGTGCACAGTTAAAAAAACAGAGCACGATATTTTATCTTCATCACACTTTCAATCAGAACCATTCAAACATATAAACAACACTACCACACCTGATAATAACCACATACATACCGAGAATATTTTAATTAAGTAATGTGTGCAAGCTTGCTTACTTAATTACTGATGCTTTGATAAGCATAAGAATTTGCAGGAATTTGTACACAGGATCAATTCTGTGCGACTGACTCATAGCCACACAGGAGAAGGAAGAACTACTAAACTGAGTTTTACATTTGGGAATGCTACACTCACCCTGGTGAGTGGGTGACTCATACAGCAGGCGTCTCCAACCCTGTTCCTCGTAAGCGACTGCCCTGCTTGTTCTGCAACAAATCCTGCTTCAGTATTTACTGGTCACCTGGACCAGATGTGTTCAGTCAATCAAAAACTGGGCTCACTCAATCCATGAGCCCTGCAGTTACTGAAGTAGGGTGAGCTGCAAAGCAAGCAGGGCAGAAGCTCACAAGAAACAGGGTTGGAGACGCCTGTACATACTGAGTTTTCAGAGCAGAACTTTTCAAACTTTTTCAAAGGGGGCTCAGAGGCGTTATAAATCACTTAAGGAAGTTTATTGAAGTAAACACACCTTTGAGTACCGTATATCTTCCAATAATGGCCGGTTTCTAATAGACGCTGGTCTCCATTAAAAGCCCTGAAGTCCCTAACAGTGGCCGAGTTCCTTCAAGATCCCCCACCCCCCTCCCTCTTTTACACAAAATGAACCCATTAACCATCACCATTCAGTCTGTGATGGAATAAACGCCGGTCTCCAATCGACGCTGGTCTCTAATAAACGCCGGGTCGGCCGACTTTTTTTTTTAAATAAACACCCCGGCGTCATTTGGAAGATAGACGGTATATGATCAAGCTTTCAAATTTCAGAAGATTATAAGTAGAAAGTATTTGACAGTGATGGTCGTGTCGATTTCTTGGCATTGATTTTAGGCTACTTTAATACAATATTCTGAGTGGTTTTGCAACTGTTTTATATGCTTGAGACCAGGACAAAATAGGGAATGATCACTGCATTTACTTAACATTTTGACATGGTCTTTGAAACTAAGTGTATGATCTTGAGTAGGGGTGGGAAAACTTTCAACTCGTGGGCCACATTCAATCCCTCATAATCCTTTTAGTAAAAAACCAAAACACTATTTTACATTTGTTTTAAGGCTCAAAACTCCTCACTACACACTTTATCCACTTTTCTCAGACAGACATAAACATTTTCACACTTTGTCTCTTGTTTAAACTCTTAAGGTTGAAACCTTCATAGAAAAATAAGTCCAGGAATTACAGAAAGAAAACAAAGGTATGATCACAATCAAAGATTTTATGTAGATTTGGAGAATGGAGAGGTGTGCGTTTCAGTAAAGGAGGCACGGCATGAAGGAGATTGATTGACAAGGTCTCCAGCCAATTAGGACACAGAACAGTGTGTCCAGTTTGAAAAAAAAAGAGGAGCACTATAATCGCTCTAAAAGAATGAGTGAGACCACAAAAGGTGAAGCGCAATGTAGAAAGGGAACACTGTATAATGTTTTTTTTTGGGGGGGTGGGGGGTGGTTGTAAGGAAGTGGTACAGACTGCAGAAAGGTGGATTAAAATGCCACGTTCTATGCGGGTCTCAACTGCCAAAAAAAAAAAAATCATGCGTCTCTGATAGTGTTCAGGGGACAAGGCCAGATGTGGAGGCAGGCTGGATCCGGCCTGCAAGCCATAGTTTGCCAATCCCTGATCTAGAGTTATTTTTATTTATTTTTTTGACCATAAACAAAAATTTCAGGATAAGTTTTATGTTTACACCTATTTAGTGATTAACATAGTTACAGTTTTCTTAAGATTTAAAGTAAGACATGAATTCCGTCACTAAGCTTGTTCATGACTTTTGACAATTTTGTAGCCACCTTTATTGCACTTTTCTGATAAATGTATGGAGCAGTATTGTCAGCATACATTCTAATGTTAGCATCCTACAGACAGAGGGCAAATCCTATGTAAAAACTGAAGAGCAATGGCCCTAGGATTGACTCTTGTGGGACTCCCAGTGGGGATGGATGGAGATAGTGTACCATTTACTCTGGCACAATGGCGTCAACCACTTAAGTAAGACTTCACCCAGTTTTGTAAGTTTAAAGAAAAATCATAATTTCTTAGTTTATATAAAAGTCCGTTCTGGTTTACTGTGTAAAACGGACTTGGAGTTCAAATGTGAAATTGGTTGTTCTGCTACAAACTATCCCATGAACTTTGAGATGGCTGAAAAGAAACTAATAGGGCGATAATTGCTGTGAAAAACATCCTGAACTTCCTACAACGTTCATGCTTGTTACACTGAATTGTGGGCCCACCTGGGATTTTTGCTGCGTGCCACAGCACTCACAGTAGCTGCTACGTTGGTGGAGATGAGCTTTACATAACTTTTGGGGAACCAGCCTCTCTGCCCACTCTGGAGTTCTCCAAGCCACCACATGTCCTGCTGCTCCAACACCGTGATGACCTGCAGAACAGCAACACAGCGTCACACTGACTTCTGGTTCCTGGGTCAGCATAGGACTTTTTTTTTTCAATGGATAAAATCTGCATTTATTTCACATTTTGATACTTGATTTATATTATTGCTTTTTCTAATGACAAATAATGTGCTCTTATTTTAAACTTTGATGCTTGGTCTGCATATGCTGCGATGAATTCTGGAATAGTTTTATGTCCAGTGTCATGATCATTATGTATTTCATCTTGTCATATGATTTATTGAAGCTTAAGAATTCTTAACAACCTGAATCTGTGTTGGTAATGTGTAAAGCTTTGATTAGAAGTTACGAACCGGAAACTGATAACTTTTGTAAAGAATGTGGTTAGGTGAATACTGGGTGGTATAACATAAGTTCGCTTCCTTCCACTTTTTTTCAAGCAATCTACAATTATCCAATGTTTGATATGTCTTTGTATGAACTTAAACCTTTGTTTATTGTACTGTTTATGTACTATTTCTTGCTTTGATTGCTTGAAATAAACCATTTCAAATCAAATCAAGGCAGCAGCACAACGAGAAGGTCATCAGCTCTTTCGCTCTACCTCGTTCTTGTTGAAGTTCAGGTGGTTGTCCTTCTTGGCTCTCCAGGGATACAGAGCCTGAGCTTGAAGACCCTCCACCTTCTCCCCCTAACAGCAGAAAGCACATGAATCTGTGTCCATTTGGAAATACTCAAAAGAATTTTCTTAGGGTACCTGTCCCAGCACAGGAGAGGGAGAGGAGCCTGTTGTCATGGTGGCAGGAGTGAAGGCAGAGCGCTGTCGCAGCTGCACTGAAGGAACGCTCAGAGATGGGTTCTGATTGGCTGAAGAAGTTGGCCACACATCCCATCCCTCAGAGTCTGATTGACTGGCCGTGTTTGATGGCCAACTTCAAGCACGCATGCACAGATGGGTAAGACATACATCCACGCATGCGGACTTATGGCATAAGGCTAGGTCCCTCATACTTACTTTGTGCTGAAGTCAGCCCAGTTACTGTTGACAGAGGATGTAGATGAGCCATGTCCAGAAGCAGGAGGGGGCATGGTCATTGGCTGCTGGGATTCAGATGAAGTGGAGGATCGTAGGCTGATGGGTACTTCACTGTCAGGGATCCGTTCTGCATAATTAGCCGGAAACCACCCAGTCCGACCTCTGAGCTCCCCGCCCAACCAACCGGGCTCTCCTGTCTGGGACTCATCCACCTGTGGGGCCATAATAAAGCTAAGGCAAACTGCACTCAAATTGTTCAGAGCTGCAGGGCAGTGTGCATCAGTGATTACCTCAGTCTCCTTAATGCTCTGTCACACTGCCTCATACGTACATTTTGTGCATGTTCCACGTATGAAATTTCAGTCTATGGTGATACGTGCATGATATACGTAATTCATAATTATTCCATGCGTCCCTCATTCATCAAATGTGCGCAAATGTCCGTCGAGAATCATTGAAATATGAAGAAGTGCAAATATACCACACAAAGACAAATAAACCCGCACTTTACTGAATTTCATCACTTTGACATTCAGAACACTGGGAGGAATCATCACATTGCTTCAGCACCATGGACAGCAACGCTTGCCCTCACAATGCTTTGTTTTAATTAAGCGCTGCAAACAGCTCCGATCTATTTCTAGTGGCAATTTTATGCCAGAAATTGAGCGCCGGAGCACCTTTTGACTTGGTGGATTCATGTTGTCTCATAATATTATCCCGTAGCTCTCAGTAGAGTGATAGTGAGAGTTGTGTTGTTAAATGATATCTGGAAAGAGTGGCTCTGAGCCCTGACTTCTTTGGGTGACAGCTGACAAGCTGTCACTCTGCAGGTGTTCCTTCCCCAGAGCAGAATCCACGAGCGAGACGAGCCAAGGAAGTTTAATCTCAGTAATGCGATTTTATTCTGGCCTACGATCAAAAAAGGGTTGGAGTTTAATGAAAGAAACAACAGGCTACAAAGTTTCATTTGTTTCTATTTGAGTTTCGCTCTTTCATTTCACACTATACGTAACTTTTTTGAATAAAACTGTTCCTTCCTCATTGAGTCTCTCCTGCATCCATGGGAAAATGTTTATTTTTTGTTCCTTTACAAGTCTTGTAGTTGCTTTTCATGTGTTTTTTTGCAGCTGCCTGTAACGCGAAGGTCTGTTTGCTTGAAAGGGTTGATTTCTGGGAAGTTCGTTCGTTTCTGAAAATGAACGCCTCACAGCACATTGACCCGCTTAAACGATGTTCACCAACAAGGAAATAAAAATTGAACAAAATATTAATAAAATTGTTCTTTTTTTTTTACATTTAAATAGTTTGTCACAAAAAGCAGACTACCTATTTGACTTGTGTTGTCATGGTAACAAAGGACGCCCTGATATCGCGGTGCTGCAGGCGGCAGCTGCAGAGGATGGGCCTGGACCTATGTTTTTTTTACTTAATTTATTTTTTTAACTTTCAAAATATGAAAGTACTAATATTTGATTAAATATGCATTTCCTTGTTGGGTGACCACCATATTGCATAATAAGGTCAATGTTCTTTGAGGCGTTCATTAAAATGAACAGATTTCACAGAAATCAACTGTGACGCAACCCGACCTAAGTGTTGTTATTTCAGGAACACGCAAAGGAAAGTCAGACTAGAACTATAGAAAACAGGTCATGGTCCTTTTGTGTCGGACGCTTTAAACCATAAAACTGTGTGTAGCAGAACCTTCGGACGAGAAGCTGCAGCTTTGTGATATAAAATGTGTGAAAGACATGAAAATCAGATACAAGACTTTTAAAGAAACAGAAACAAATGTTTTTCTCGTGGTTGTGGAGGAGAGACTTGATGAGGAAGGAAAGATTTATTTAGTAAAAGCAGTAAACGCTGATTTTGTTTCACTGGCATCAAACTTTCTGTTGAATTTAAAATATTAAGATAACCGAGGCACATGCCTGACAAAAGCTGAAACAAAGACAGAGGAACCTATGGAAGTTTTTTTAATTTCATAATTCAAAATAATGCAATTCTCAATTGACAATTCAATTTGCAATTTAATCATGCAATTTGAAAATGCATTTTGCAATTTATTAGACAATATTTAAGAATGATATTTCAATACATAGTTTGCTTTAAATTCATTTTAAAGTAACTTACAATGCATTGCATTGTAAAATCCATGCCGTTTGTCAGATTTCAAATGAAATTGCAAAACAGCGCCCCCTGGTGTAATGCACGTCACCCCTGTACACCCCCAACCCGCCCCACACCTGCGGGCTGTCAGCTGGTCTAGCAGACTTGGTGTTGACCAGGGGAAACCCACAGCATCGTGAGGGGCTGCTGTTGCTGTCCATGGTGCTGACCCAAATGGGATTTATTCAGACATTAAATGACTTGTGGGTTTATCTGATATTTGCGTGGTCTATTTGTACTTTTTCCATAAAAACCACAACTTTTTCAACGTATATCACGTATGACCAATTTTCTTACTTGGCACATGCGCAAATTATACGTATGCAGCAATGTTACATGGCATTTTTGGAAAGGTCAGCTTTTTTAGACATAAACAGCCAACTTAATTTTGACACGAAGGTCCAATTTAGAACAACATAAACATAACAATAATTATTATTATTGAACCCAGAGGCTAACCCATATAAACAACATAACCCGACAACATTCAGATGAAGTGTTTTTGGACTTAAATGTTTACAGTCAATGCTAAGAGGCTTACTTAGCATCTCCTTCCTAATAATTACATTTTATAATTCAGTAATATTATAAAGAGCCAGAAAAGCAGACATTCATTCTAAGTCAAAGATAAAACTGTTTAAGCTGCAGAAGATGAAAAGGGGGGTTGGAATAACCATGCATGAACAACTCATTTTCTACTTTCCTAGTGGTACTGTTGGGTAGATGTGCCTGCATCTTAATATCCACAAACAGGGGTGCATGATTTGGAAATCATGCACAGTGTCTGCATGGTAGTAGCAACATGCTCAACCAAAGCTCACATTCAGTGGTTTTCTTAGCAAGTTTAGACACCTTTATAATGTATTGTTGGTCAAACTATCTAAAAGATTTCTTCTGCACTCAAGTAGGGGTGGAGTCAAGAATGAGAACAAAACCCACTGACAGTTCCAGTAGAATCAAATGGGTAAGCCTAGAACAAGAATGACACAATAATGCGTTTTATCTGTCAACCTCAAATCCCACCAATTGAAAAGTAGAGGAAGATATTTAGAGAAATCTGGTCAGTCCCCTAAAAGCTGGGCTTTGAACGCTGGTGTGAAAGTGTCAAGACAACCTTAAATAAAGGCTACCAAAGTTTCTGCATAGTTTTGTCCACAGCATCACACCTCTGCTGCAGCTTCATGAGGTTGCTGGTGACCTCCAACAGGCCCCTGCTTCAAGTAGAGGTTTCCAAGAAAAATGTGTTGTAAACATTTCAGATTGACAGTTTAAAGATGTTTGATGAAGACTGAAAACAGGTGGCCCCTTTCTTATTTTGTGTCTCTGTTACAAAAAAAAATATTTTTCAGATTTTTTGTTCTTTCAGAACTCAGAGGTGACAAGGTATTTTGATTTTGTGGGGAAAAAACAGACATTCATTTCTAAGATAAAAATGAACATGGAGAAGACATGGACCAATGGCAGCAGGTGTTTTATGGTAGGTGGGGAACAAAACAGCACTGAAGGGGGGCAACGACTTACCCATTCCCCCTTCACCTTCAGAGGCAGAGCAGAGGAGAGAGGAAACGGTTAGTGCATAAAAAAGCTACTTTAGAATGATAATTTTCGTCAATTTCTCTTTTCTAAAAAAAAAAAAAAAAAAAAAAAAAAAAAGTCTAAATTCTGTCATTAACATGATCACTAAATCCCAACTCACCAAATGTGTGACAAGGGATCAGTTTGTGTGGGGTGATGTGGGATGAATTGAAAAGCGTCAAAGAAACCCAGGCAGAGTTAAACACAATGCTTTTGTTTACCCTTTGGGAAATTACATCTCCGTGTTTCCATCTGGCAGCAAAAAACAGTCAATTGTAAATGAACCCTGGAATCTATTATTATCCATACTGGATAATAATGACATTTTTTGCAAAAAGCTTACTCTGAAAGTAACATCCTGTGGTAAAGGGGAAATGATAAAATATATATTTTATAGAAACTAAAATGCTTTTATCTGTACTGCTTACCTGTTCTTAAATGAACAACTCAAGCATAAATCAAAGAACATACTGAGTATAATCAGATCTTAACTGTAGTTGCAATTAGTGCACATTTCATTTCACAATCATAAAAAATTCACTCAAAAACAGGTATTTATTAAACATTGTTTATACACTTTCTTCTGACAAAGAGCGCTGTTTAGCAAACGTTGGCTGTCCCCACTCGTCCTTGTTGCTACAAGTCTGGGATGAATAAAGTTTCATTTTGTTGAACCACCCACGCAGCAGGTAAAGTAAAGGCAAAGTTACGCACCATGATAAGGTCTCCAGGCACAATGCTGATCTCATCATGGCTGCGGGCATCAAATGGGTACAGCGCCCGGTAATACACCACTTTCAGCGGTGATAGCTGCTGCTCATTGGCAGAAGCAGACGCCTTATGCTCAAAGAGGCCAGGAGCCTGTACCTTCTCCACTGAAACATAGCAGCAGAAACACCCAAACCCCACCTCAGTCAGTCACACCCCCACACACATGCTGCTTCTTGCTCCGATGAAGAGCTTTTGACTCTGGTTTCTTTGTGAGGACTTTCATTTGACAAATTGCTTTCCTGGAGGACGAGTGAAAGCTGCTGGGTTGTTTATCGTCTTAAATAAAAACATTTCTTAATCAGAACCAGTAGCGGTTTTAGGCACGGGCAGTACGGGCGGCTGCCTGGGGCGCCAATTCAAAGTGGGCATCGGCTCAGCACTTGCAGAAAAAAAAACCCTGCACCACTATGGTTTTCTATCATCTCTTTTATCCCGGTGTTTGGAACGGCCAAAAACCGGTGAATTGGCGCACCCTTTAGCTGCACGCGCTCCTGTCGACTGAGAAGACGCCGAAACAGTGTGAAGAAAAAAAGGGGAGGGGTGGAGGGAATCAGTTCAAATGTGGGTCTCTTCTAAGTTTACTGCCAAGTGCCAAAACGCCAGAGAGGTGGACAAAAAAAGGTCAGAGCCATCTGGTGCCCAGTTTAGAGAAAAAGAGAAGAAGAAAACTGAAGTAGGGATAAATGTCACAATGTCCTTGTTAATTTTTGAAGCTTTTATTTTCCTTTAAAACTTTCTCTATACCTTATGGACAGCTGGATGTAACATTAGTGGTAACCCTGAGCACACGCCATGACTCATGTGTCTGCTGTAAAACAAAGGTTTTTAATGTATAATTAGCTCATGAATATTGAATGAGCTGTGATGGCTATGCAGCATGCTGCTAATGGGACAAATAACTTATGTAATAATATATACAACTTAATAATCCTTTGTGGCAGCCTTAACATTTTAACAGCTAAAGTGGATCAACTGTGAGCCTGCATGTATTAAGTTTGTTTGTATGTATTTCCATCACATTGGGTTCTATAATTAGGCAAAGGAAATGTCATAAATCTGTTGGTAGTTTTTAAGATAAATATTTACTATTTACAGAAGCTGAAGGAGAGGGTTGACTTCCAACTTTAGTTTACTTTAACATCTTGTACATAGAACCTGCTTCTTTTTCAATGGTTAAGTGATGGTATAACTTTGCACGTAGTTGATCTGGAGTTTATCTGTTAATTTGTGATATCTGACCAACATTCACACTTGGGGATCTTCATGTGTTTGGTTTCTCCAACAGTTTTGGTTTGAAACAGCTCTCAAGAGATTCCGGATTGTTCTTTTGGTTTTCATCCCTTTTACAGCTTTTGAAAAATGAAGCAGATTTATGGTCTTATGGACATCGGATTAATGATTTATTTATTGAAAACATTTAAAAATGTGCAACTGAAGCTAAAAATTGCCAGCTACAAAGAACATGCAGACTTTAATAATGGAGGTGACATTCCATCTGCCATCATTTCTGAAACTCCTTAAGGTTTAGTCCAGTGTTTCCCCAACCCTGGTCCTCGGGGAACACTGTCCTGCTTG
>BSAI01000187.1:1583666-1651123 GCA_036245035.1 Adrianichthys oophorus | reverse complement strand
TATTTACGAGTGTCGTCTGCATCTGTGTTCACACGTCAACCCTGACATTACCATCCGACCTTAACATGGACACAGCAGACGCGGAGACGTTACGGGCACTATTCCGCCAGCAAGAGGAGCAGGTTGCTTGTCTTCGTCAAGGGTTGCTGGAGATGTCAAGCCGTCAGGAGTGACAATTTGCCGCGTTGGGTGAGCGTTTCGAACAACTGGCGGAGCGGGTCCAACATCCACCGTCTTTCCCCTCGCCACGCCCATCGCCTTCCATGCCGGTCCAGGGGACCTTGGATGGAGTTCCTGTCGCTCCTGCTGCACAGCTAGCCCGCCCAGAGAGGTTTTCCGGGGACTCCGGGGACTGCCGGGCCTTTATTACCCAGTGTGAGCTCCACTTCCAGTTACAGGCTCCTCACTATCCTACGGAACACGCCAAGGTGGCCTTCATTATTTCTCACCTTACCGGCAGAGCCGGAACATGGGCTACCGCCGAGTGGCAGCGTGGAGCCCCTACCTGCGCATCTCTCTCGGCTTTCCTGGAGGCTTTCCAGCAGGTTTTCCATTATACCAAGCCAGGCAGAGAGGCAGCTCGTGCGCTTATGAGATTAAGCCAGCGGGACAGAAGGGCAGCTGACTATGCCATAGAGTTCCGGACCTTGGCCTCCACTAGTGGATGGGACACTACTGCGCTCACGGACGCTTTCGTGGAGGGACTGTCCGAGGAATTAAAAGACAGACTAATCTCGCTGGAGTTACCAGCCACCTTGGAACCTCTCATCGCCCTGGTTATCAAGATTGATAACCGTTTACAGGACCATAAGGAGGAGCATGACAGGATGGTTCCCCGCCAACCTCGCCGGCCCACCAACTCACCTGCCTGTGCTGTTTCTCCCACAGAAACCCCGTTGCAAGTGCAGGAGGAACCCATTCAGCTCGGACGGGGCAGACTGTCTGTTTCCGAACGACGGCGGCGGATGGCGGCAGGTGAGTGCCTTTACTGTGGTGAGCGGGGTCATTTCTGCAGGGAGTGCCCAAACACCTCTGCTCGTTCAGTAAGAGTGGGCGCGCTGACGAGCGGTGATTCGGCGCTCACCATTCCAAAACCTGCTTCCTGCTTTTTACAGATTCGATTAATGTTTCATGGGAGGGGGGTTTCTGTCAAAGCTTTAGTGGATTCAGGAGCAGAGCAGAACCTCATGGACGCCGAGCTAGCGAAACAGGTCGGTCTTAAGTGCGAGTTGTTGCCCCGTCCATTAAAAGTGGTTTCCCTTAACGGTCAAGAGGTAGCCTCAATCTCTTATATCACCGAACCTATTCATCTTATTATTTCAGGTAATCACCACGAGATTACCCGTTTTTTCGTCTTTTCCTCCGCCCAGAACCCACTGGTTCTGGGTTACCCCTGGCTTATGGCGCACAACCCAGTCATTGACTGGCCCTCCAGTCGGGTCTCTGGCTGGAGTGAGAGATGTCACACCACCTGTCTGCGCTCAGCTCGGCCTCCTGGGGAAGATCCCGCTGCCCAGTAGGGCGGCCGCCCTCACCTGACCTATCCGAGGTACCGTCGGAATATCACGACCTAGCTGAGGTGTTCTCCAAGTCACGAGCTCTCTCCTTACCGCCTCACAGGCCTTATGACTGCGCTATAGAGCTTCAACCTGGCGCTACCTTGCCTAAGAGCAGGTTATATAGTCTGTCCAAACCCGAGAGAGAGGTCATGGAACAATATATTGCTGAGTCTCTGAATTCTGGACTTATCAGACCGTCTTCCTCGCCAGTGGGGTCGGGGTTTTTTTTTTTTGTTGGAAAGAAAGACGGGTCTCTCCGACCATGTATTGATTATCGGGGGCTAAATGAGATTACTGTCAGAAACAGTTACCCCCTGCCTTTAATGAACTCAGCATTTGAGGCATTGCAGGAGGCCAGGATTTACACCAAACTGGACCTTCGCAACGCCTACCATCTTGTGCGCATCAGAGCCGGTGACGAATGGAAGACCGCCTTCACCACTCCTCTAGGACATTTCGAGTACCTGGTTATGCCGTTTGGCCTCTGTAATGCTCCTGCTGTGTTCCAGGCAATGATAAATGATGTGTTGCGTGACTTTTTACATCGTTTTGTTTTTGTATATTTGGATGACATTTTGATTTTTTCCAGGGACGCCAGCGAACATCTGCGGCATGTTCGTCTGGTGCTCCAGCGGTTACTGGAGAATAAGTTATTTGTGAAGGCGGAGAAGTGTGAGTTCCACTCTCCGTCTGTTTCATTTTTGGGGTTTGAGGTAGCAGAGGGTGAGGTGAGACCCGATCCAGCTAAGGTGAAAGCGGTGGTGGAGTGGCCTACACCTGCTAACCGGAAACAATTACAACGGTTTCTGGGGTTTGCCAACTTCCTCCGTCGCTTCATCCGTGGCTACAGTTCGGTGGCCGCGCCCCTCGCGGCTCTCACCTCTACCTCTTCACCGTTCGTCTGGACGGAGGCGGCGGAGGCCGCTTTCAACAGGCTGAAGCAGCTTTTCACCTCTGCACCTATCCTGGCCCAACCTGACCCTTCCAGGCAGTTTATTGTAGAGGTGGATGCCTCTGATACGGGGGTGGGTGCGGTATTGTCTCAGCGAGGGGGATCTGATGGTAAACTGCGCCCTTGCGCTTTCTTCTCCCGCCGGCTTACTCCGGCGGAGCGGAATTATGATGTGGGTGATAAAGAATTGCTAGCCATTAAGCTAGCTCTTGAGGAGTGGAGGCACTCGTTGGAGGGGTCAGCTACACCGTTCCTTGTCTGGACAGATCATAAGAACCTGTCATATCTGCGGACTGCCAAACGGTTGAACTCCAGGCAGGCACGGTGGTCTCTATTTTTCAACCGATTTAACTTTGTGGTGTCCTATCGTCCAGGTTCTAAGAATATTAAACCGGATGCCCTCTCCCGACAACAGGAATCGGCTGTGCAAGACGGCCAACCAGCCTCTATTCTTCCTCCCTCCTGTGTGCTGGGCGCTCTCTCCTGGCAGCTGGAGAGGGACATTAAGGAGGCCCAAGTTCAGGAGCCGGACCCGGGAGGAGGTCCTCCTAATAAACTGTTCGTCCCCAGCTCACTCAGGTCCCAGGTTCTCCAGTGGGCTCATGCTACGCGACTCACCTGCCACCCAGGAATCCGCAGGACTGGCTCTTTTCTGCGTTGTCGTTTCTGGTGGCCCAGTATGACCAAGGACGTCCGGGGCTATGTTTCAGGTTGTCTGGTTTGTGCCCAGAACAAGGTCAGCACACACCCGCCTGCTGGACTCTTACACCCATTGTCCATCCCGGGTCGGCCTTGGTCACACATTGCTCTGGACTTTGTTACCGGCCTACCTCCTTCTGCCGGGAGAACCGTTATTCTGACTATTGTGGACCGTTTCTCTAAGGCCGCTCATTTTGTGGCTCTGACCAAACTCCCCTCTGCTGCAGAGACGGTTAGATTGATGATAAAACATGTCTTCAGGCTGCATGGCATCCCCACGGACATGGTGTCGGATCGTGGTCCTCAGTTCATCTCACAAGTCTGGAAGGCGTTCTGTGGGGCTTTCGGGACTACTGCCAGCCTGTCTTCTGGTTTTCACCCACAGACTAATGGTCAGGCGGAACGGACTAATCAAGACTTGGAGGCCGCTCTCCGGTGTATCTGTTCCCAACGCCAGACCTCCTGGAGCTCCTTGTTGCCATGGGTGGAATATGCGCACAACTCCCTCACCTCGTCTGCTTCTGGTATGTCCCCATTTGAGTGCTCTCTGGGGTACCAACCCCCCCTGTTTCCCGAGCAGGAGACGGAGGTGGCCGTTCCGTCGGTTCAGCACCTATACCGCCGCTGTCGGCGTGTTTGGCGGGAGGCTCGGGCGGCCCTGTTGCGTTCGGGGGCTACCAACAAGAGGCTGGCTGATCGTCGACGCACTCCGGCACCTACTTACCTACCTGGCCAATCCGTCATGCTGTCCACCTCACACATCAAGCTTCGGACAGAATCCAAGAAGCTGTCCCCCAGGTACATCGGTCCTTTCGAGATCCTGAAGGTCATCAATCCTGTGGCGGTCAGGCTGCGTTTGCCCAGGTCCTTGCGCATCCACCCGGTCTTTCATGTATCTCAGCTGAAGCCGCATGTTACGAGTCCCCTGCAGCGGCCTTCCTCTCCGCCACCCCCTCCCCGCATCATTGATGGCCAGCCGGCCTACACAGTCCGTCGCCTGCTGGATGTTCGGCGACGGGGACGTGGTTTCCAGTACCTGGTGGACTGGGAGGGGTACGGGCCTGAGGAGAGGTCCTGGGAGCCTGCTTCGCGGATTCTGGATCCTGAGCTCATCAGGGACTTTAATCGGCGGCACCGGGACAGGCTTTCCCCTGCGCCAGGCGGCACACCTTGAGGGGGGGGGTACTGTGGGGTTATGGACCCAGGACATTTGTTTTGTTTTTTGTTGTTGGGTTCCACTTCCTGTTTTATTTTGTTGCTGGTTGTTACTTCCTGTGTTCTCTCCCTCCTTATTGGCACACCTGTTTCCATTTACCTCATCCCCTCCTCCTGTTATAAGTCTTCGTCTCCCCTGCACTGGTTCTCGGATGGTCTTTTGTACCTTCATGAGTTTGTGTTCAGTTTCTTGAACCTTTCTCAATTAAACGAGAGACTTTGTATTTACGAGTGTCGTCTGCATCTGTGTTCACACGTCAACCCTGACAACAACTGCCAGAAAAATCATTAGGGATGCAAAGAAAAACCCACAAATAACTTTAGCTGTGATCCAGGACTCTGAAAAACTGTGGTGTGGATGTGTCGAGATGTACAATAAGGAGGGACCTGAAGAAAAATGGGCTGCATGGTCAGAAGAAAGCATTTTTGCAATACAACACACTAAACAGCACAGGGACAAGCCTCCAAACTTCTGAGTCAAAGTCATTTGGAGTGAGGAGACCAAGATTAAACTTTCTGACCACAAGCATAAACCCTACATTTGGAGAAGAGTCAACAAGGCAGATGATGAAAATAACACAATTCCTACTGTGAAAGACCAAGATGGATTGCTGATGGTTCTGGAATGTGTGAGTTACAAAGGCACAGGAAACTTGGTCAAAATTGATGGCAAGATGAATGCAGCACGTTATCAGAAGACACTGGAGGAAAACTTGCACTCTTCAACTCAGAGGCTGCACATGGGACGCAATCCAAATCACAAGGCCAAGTCCACCTGTCATTGGTTACAACAGAATAAAGTGAAGGTTCTGGAGTGGCCGTCTTAATCTCCTGACCTCAATTTTCTTGAGCCACTCTGAGGAGATCTTAAAGTTCAAGCAAGACAGACTAAAAATTTAAAGGACTGCAGCGGCCCACGTATTAATTATTTAAAAGAAAATCCTTAGCTAGGGTAAAACATTGAATAACTTCCTTACTGGCCCACTTTAGACATTAATGCCAAAAATCCAAATGTTTTGATAAGCATTTACAAACTGAAATCACATTTAAATGTTGACATAACATGTATTTTATATTCATTGTTTTATGGGAAAAACATTAAATTTATTTAATGTTCTGATCACTCACTTTCTAATTAGGAAAAATTTACAATTTTCTGTCTTTTCTTTTATTTCTCAGATTTTACTGAAGAAGGCAGAAAAAACAAAAATACTTAAAAGAGCAATACAACAGTGGCCAACCCATATGGAGTGCCATCGTAAAAAAAAAAAAAAGAAATATTTTCAAAGTTAGCATTTTTGGCCTTCCTCTTTGCCTTTTCTCTCCTTTTCCATCCCTTTTATCATTAACATATTTATCTTCTTTTTGAGTTTATTTCACTGTGCTCTTCTTTTTCCTATTTTGTCTTCCAGCACTTTTGGAAGTTTGACAACAAATTTCTTACCTATTCCTTTGCATAATTTTACCATTTAAAAAAAAAAAATCATCCTTTAATCTTTGCCATTCTCTCTGTGATTGACAGGTTATCTAAATCCTGTTGTCTCATCCCTTTATCTAAGCTGCCCACTGTCATGAAGACCGCAGAACAGCTGCTCATGCACATCTTTAGGCACTACGGCCTACCGGAGGACATTGTGTCGGACCAGGTCCCCAATTCATGTCACGGGTCTGGAGGGAGTTGTGTAAAGGCTTGGACATTAATGTAAGTATTACATTTGGCTACCATCCTCAGTCAAACGGTCAAGTGGAGCGACAAAAATCAGGAAGTCACACGCTTTTTAAGAACATATTGCAGCACACACCAAGAGAATTGGAGTCGGTACCTGGTCTGGGCTGAGTACGCCCAGAATTCACTCAAGAAAGCATCCACAGGCCTGACTCCGTTCCAGTGTGTGTTGGGTTTTCAAGCACGTTTTTCCCCTGGTCTGGAGTGCCTTCTGATCGCCCTGCAGTCAATGATTGGTTCCAACGTTGTGAGGAGACATGGAAAGCCGCTCACACTCAACTGGGGCACGCCGTCCGCAGATACCAAAATCAAGCGCACAGGCGCCAGAGGGATGAGCCCAGCCTGGCCCCTGGACAGTGGGTGTGGTTGTCTACCCGAGAGCTGCGGTTGAGGTTGCCCTGCAAAAAGCTCAGTTCCCGGTTTGTAGGGCCCTTCAAGATCTTGCGACAGATAGCACCCGTGTCGTTCCGCCTCCAGTTGCCTGCCAGTTACCGCATCTCACCCACCTTCCATGTTTCTCTGTTAAAGCCTGCAGCCGCACCCCCCGATGAATGTCTGCAACTGGGATCCCCTGCTGGTGGATGGTGAGGAGGCCTACCTGGTGCACGAACTCCTGGACTCCCGGCGTCGGGGTGGTCACCTTCAGTATCTGGTCGACTGGGAGGGGTACGGACCTGAAGAACGCTCCTGGGTATCCGCCGATGACATCCTTAACCCAACTCTCATTGCTGATTTCTATCGCAACCATCCGGAAAGGCCAGTGCCGTGGTCTCATGGTCAACCCCAGCGTCAAGGGGTTCTTCGCTTCCAAAGCCGCTCGTGGGTGGTGTGTGTGTGTCTCTGTAAGGACTCAGCCAGTCTTGTCCCCCTCTGACCACCTGAGAGAACCTTCGCCTGAGAACTAACTGCCTCTGTCATTCTGCCATACTCCAACTCCCATCATGCATCTGGTCACTGCTTCCTGTCTTCACCAGCTGCTGTAGTCTTGAACTGTGTTCCCCCATACGTTCATGCTAAGTTGTTCCTTGCCCGTCTGCCTGTGTTTTTGGACCTGCACCTGTTCCTACGTCTTCGCCTCACTCCTGTGTCCTGATCCTGGATTTTTTTCCTGACCACGATTCTGTCTCGCCCTCTCTGTACTTCTGCTGCATTAAATCCAGTTGCACATGGATTCAGACGCCTCAGTGTCTTTGTTACAATCTAATTTTTGACAGCCAAGTTGGTCGGTACATAAAAAACCATAGGTGTTTTAAAAAAAATGATATTATATTGAATGGAAACAGAGAGGAAGTCACAACATAATTAAAACTTTTTTTTCCCATGGAACTCCTGTATTGATTTCTAATCAGTCTTTGCTCTCTGCTTTTGACGTCTTCACACTCATTCACAACTCATTCTATCACATGAGTAGTTTCAGTTGTCTTGCTGAAAAACGCCTCCATGAGAAGAGAGGCTTCAGTCAGTCACTTGTAGTCTGAAGCAGCTGAAGAGAATGACAATTTTTTAGAATATTAAATTGCATCAAAGTAATTCATTAATGGTGTGAACACATTTTTGGAGTCATCTAACTGTAAACTCAAATTCAAACATGCTGAGAAAACAAGGACATATTTACTACAGGGGAACAGACTGAAAGAAAATTTTCATAATTTTTTATGAAGTCATAACAAAAACTTCCTAAAAACATTAGGTAACACTTTATATTACGATTCCTTAACAAGCTTTGTTAACACACGAAGAAGCATTATTATTGCGCTTATAGGCTGTTAGTAAGACATTTGGCCTAATAATAAGCCTAATAAGGTTTATGAAATAGTTTAGTTAACACATTTACAAGCATTGTTCATATGTCTATAGGATGCTTTTGATACATTTATTGACATTATAAATGTCTAAAAATTTTTTAATAATCTTAATAAGACTCATGAACAAACCTTGTTCACAGATTAACAAACATTATTAATGTAAACACGGTTCCGGTAAGACATTTATTTGTATTATAGATGTCTCATACAGACTTATGTGTTAATAAGCTTAACAAGATTCATGAACAAACTTTGTTAACACATTCATGAGCATTATTCATGTGTTAGATGCTAATAAAATATTTATTAGCATTCTAGATGTCTTGCAAATACCTGATAGTGTTAATAAGATTCGTTAACTTCTCAGTCAGACTATGTCTTCAAAGGCCATTGTAGTAAACTGCTTCTGCCTTTGACCTCCTATGTGTGCCCTCTGCCTCGTCTGCTGAGGAACTCTGTTCTTGGTTTTACTCCTCCTGCCTGAATGTTCTAGACTCATTAGCTTCTTTAAATTATGAGACCTAGGGCCAAATCTGAGCCCTGGTTTAATGAGAGCGCCAGTGTAGCGAGGAGTCCTGGAGCGGAACATCGGTGGAAAAAGGATAAGCCTCAGGTTTCTGTCCAGATTTAAAAGGACTGCTGGCATCACTATCAGACCATCATCAAAAATTCACAAGAAGCATATTTTTCCAACATAATTCAGAATAACCGCCGCAATCCACGTGCGCTTTTTAAAACTGTAGCCTCTGTTCTAAAGCCTGTGACTGTCTTTTTTAGAAGACATTGTCATCCACATGAAGCCATCCGGCTGTCCTCTGGATGCAGTTCCCCCTCGATTTTTTAAACAAATTTTACCAGCTTAGGGCAGCTGATCCTCACTATTATTAACACCAGTGTATCTATGGGTGTGGTACCTGCAAGTTTCAAACATACTGTTGTTGAACCTCTGATTAAAAGACCAAACCTTGATCACTCTGACTTAGCTAACTTTAGGCCCCTGTCTACGTTGCCCTTTCTCTCAAAATGTTTACAGAAAGTGCTTAACCTACAGCTGAACTCCTTCCTCAATAAGAACAATGTACTGGAGACGTTCCAGTCCAGTTTTAAAACCCTACACAGTACAGAATCTGCACTGCTGAGGGTTTTTCACAATATTTTCTGGGTCACTGATGATGGGAACTATGTTGTCCTTCTTTTGCTGGATTTGTCTGCAACATTTGACACTGTGGACCACAATCTCTTACTGTCCAGGTCGAAAGGTTTGGTTGGGATTTGTGATACTGCAGTCGACTGGCTTTCATCATATTTATCTGACACGACTGTGTGTGTGAGCATGTCTGGGTCCTACTCTTTAACTGCTCCACTGTTGTTTGGGGTCACAGGGCTCTATTTTAGAACCACTTTTATTTTCTTTATACCTCCTTCCTCTGGGCTCCATACTGAGAAAACACAAAGTTTCCTGACAATAGTCAGATTTATCTACCAATAAAGAAAGGTTGCTCCGTTACACCGCTATTGTCTTGTGGACAAGACATCAAAGACTGAATGGCCCTAAGCTTTTTAAGTTTTAATGATTAAAAAAAAGGAGTGATGGTGTTTGGTCCTAGCAGCACCTGTGACCCCTCCTCAGTGGAGTTGGGTCCCTTGGCTCTACATCTTAAGCAGTCTGTGTCTAACCTGGGTTTTAAAATGGACAGTGGTTTTAAACTTGACTGTCAAATCAGCTCAGTAGTAAAATCAGCTTCTTTTATCTGAGGCTGTTAGTGAAGGTGAGAGCATTTTTATCAAAACATAATTTTGAGACAGTAATCCACGCTTTCATCACATCTCGGCTGGATTACTGTAACTCTTTATTTTGGAGTTAGCCAGTCGTCCCTCTCACGTTTCCAGTTGGTCCAGAACACTGCTGCTCGGGTTCGGGTCAGAGCGCGTAGGAGGGACCACATCACTTGCATCGTAGCTGCCTATGAATTTTAGAGTTAATTTTATTTTTATTTTTTAATCCTTAAACAATTGTGCACCTCCGTACCCGTCTTAGCTTCTCTGTGCTTATACCCCAACCCGGTGCCTCAAGTCAGCTGATCAGCTTCTCCTGGAGGTACTGAGGTCTTAGAGGAAGCTCAGAGGGGAACGAGCATTTTCAGTCTGTGCGCAGAAGCTTTGGAATGTGTTACTACTGGGCATTCTGCAGGCATCCTCACTGTCCATTAAAAAAAAAACTTCTTAAAACCCAAATTTTCAATTTTCGTTTT
Source organism: Adrianichthys oophorus (assembly GCA_036245035.1). Classification (NCBI taxonomy): domain Eukaryota; kingdom Metazoa; phylum Chordata; class Actinopteri; order Beloniformes; family Adrianichthyidae; genus Adrianichthys; species Adrianichthys oophorus. The sequence goes on along the minus strand of BSAI01000187.1, from coordinate 1,640,915 downwards.
TTTTTTCAATTTTGTTTTTTTTATGTTTTGTTTTGTTTTTCTTTTTACTTCCACAACAGTGTTCCAACACTGAAAACTGTTTAAAATCTACAACTTTGAATTCAAATTTTTTTCTTTGCAATTGCTTCCCAATGATGTCCAAGTAGTTACAAGACAATTGATAAAAACCCCAAGGACAAGTTTTCGTTTATAGCTGGAACTAACAGTGGTTTATTAAATAATTCATAATGGCGGTCTCTTCCCAAAGTCAGAGGTCAACAAAACTCCAGGGGTCGTTGTAGACTTCAGCTAGCGGCATGTGTGTGAAATTTCATTAAAACCGCCATTTTCATGTACTTGATACTCGCCAAATCTCAGATTTTGACACAAAATGGCTGCCAAGACGTAGGTCGTTTGGCATTCCTATAATTATTTCAAAACTTTGTTTGGATATCTTAAAAAAATGCATCAGGGTTTGGTTAGTGGAGTCTAACTTTTTTTTTTTTTGCTGTGTCAGCAGGTTTTTTTTAAAACGTTTTTTGTTTACCGGGGCTACGATTTTATTATTGTCCTTTTTATATGTTAGATTGTTACGTTCAGAGCCAATGGCCTCAAACTGACAACCATCTGTTCAGTATCACCAGGCGCCTAAAACATATGATTGTTGCTATAAAGATAAATCCAACACAAAAGGCGCCATTTTGAAAAAAGTGGTTTTAACATCAATTGCTCACATACAGCTCAGATCAGTCTTACAGAAAGTGTAAAAGGGGGGAGTCAGGGGTGCGTTGGGGCTGCTTTGCAAGTAAGGTCGGGTCAAAGGTGGGCAGCGAGGGCAGCGGTGGCAAAAAGAAGTGGGCAGCGAGGGTGAGGGCAGGTAGCGCCTGCAGGCCATCCAACGCCACTAACAGTGTAGGTACTAGACCTACTCGGCCTGTCAGAACGGCTCAGGGTCGTTTGACTGATGATGACGTCACCCTACGGTAACACCACTTGGACAAACTATGTAGCATTGAGATCTTCTCGGGCTCATTATATTGTTGTTTTCATTTTACGCTTCCTTTTGTAACCTAAAGTTGTTTTTACTCATAACTAATAATGACATTTTTAATTTTAAGGTGTGTATAATTGTTTGTTGTGTGTGACATTATTATTTGTTTAACCAAATGTAAACTGTACTTTAATACATTAATTGATCTGTTCTGTTAATGTATTAAAGGGAGACCCGTGGCCAACATAAACTTATTTTTCCAATGTGAGTAAATGTATGACTGTTTAAAGAACTATATATTTATGGTTTGCAGTCTGGTTTAATTGGCCCAAATGTCAGTTTTACCTATTTTTTTTATCTCATATTGATAACTATAATCAAAAGCAGCGGCCTACAGTCCTAAGCATTCATCAGATTCCACACTATGGAATTACTGAACCTCATCAGATTTAACAGTTTTGATTGCAAAGTTTATATTTCCCGTTTAAAACATGTTGAAAGCATTAAAATACTAATTATTCTTTGAAGTGAGGGGGACGCTATGATAAGTCCCTTGTGCAATGTAGTGGGAAATTTTGATGTACAAGTCATCCATGTTTCTCACGAATAACGGCAAGTTACGACTATCCTAATTATTGTCCTCGATTTGTCTGGACCAATCACTTTCTTTCACATCATCGTACCAACTTAACAGCCAATAAAATAGTGTGAAGTCATCATCCCGAGTCGTTTTGACAGGCCGAGTAGATCTGGTACCGACAACGGCTTTAACTTTTTATGTTTCTGTATCCAAAATGTTGAAATTTCATGACTTTTCCAAAACTTTATAAAAGATTTTAGTCTTCATAAGCTTTTCAAGGACCGAGAAAATGTATTTTAAATTTCCAAAACTTTCCAGGTTTTTCATGACCCCTCCATAGGACCTCTGCACTCAGACATGGTTAAACAAATGCAGCTGCAAGCCCGTTTACCAGATGTGAGGGGTACCTGGGTTTCTAGACAAACCATTCACAACTGAATGCAACACCTTTAACTCGAGTGCGAGACAACAAATGCAGGTGACTAAACTGACCACATTTTGGATAACCTTGCACAGAAATTATGCCTGTCAGCATTGCTGAAGAAGGAGAGGTGAAGGCTACACAGAAGTCAACATGGTCCCCAGGATTTGCTTTGGTGGAGGAGGTGCAACAGTCTGAGCAGGCATCATCAGTTAGCCTAAAACAGATTTGGTTATTGTAGATGGCTCAGTCACTGAACGTTCTTACCTCAGAGACTTCATAAAATCCATCATCATCCCCCAATTCCACCAGAGCACCCCAACTTTCTGTTCATAGGTGATAATGCTCAACTACATGGTGCCTTAATAGTCAAAGTTGGATTTTAGGTAAGGGTGCTAGAGGTTATTGCCAGCAATGTCCTCTGACCTGAACCTATAGAGGATGTCAATGAACAACTGATGAAGAAACTGGATGATTGGACCCCACCCCGAAGATACCTGGAAGAACTTCATGTAGAACGTGTGGAACGCCTCAGAACAACATCATGAGGTCAGTGAGGAGAATGAAACATCGGTGTCAAGATGTCATTGGATCAAATGGTGGAAATACCCACAACTGACATGGACAGTTTTGGTTATTTGGGGCTATTTTATCCATCCGTTTCCTAAACTCATTTTGTCCCTTTCGGGGTCACGGGTGCCTAACCCGGCCTCTCACGGGCGAAGGCAGACTACACCCTGGACAGGTTGCCAGTCTGTCGCAGGGCCACAATGACACACCCATACACACTTGCATTGGGACAATTTAGAGTGACCTATTATCCTATGAAGCATGTTTTTGGACGGTGGGAGGAAGTTGGAGTCACCAGAGAAAACCCACACATGCACGGGGAGAACATGCAAACTCCACACAGAAAGGTCTCCCAGTGGTAATGCTGTTTCAGGTCCCCCAGGGGCCATCTTGCTGGGAGGCAACCTAACCACTGCACCAATGTGCAGCCCAGATAATTTTATTATCATCTTAATTTTGGGGGTACTAAATTTCAAATTAATGAAAATTGTGTTTCTTCGTATTCATTATTAGTAATATCAAAGGGAACTTTTACATATTTCATTAAAAATTAAGATTAAATAGGAAAAGCATGAAAATAACAATATGCCTAACTTATTGTGAGTATGTCCCACCTCTGCCAATCACAGAAAACATGATTAGCTCTAACAGAATGGAAGCAAAGAAGCTGCAGTCTACCTTCCTCTCCTGCTCTTCTCTCTCCAGTGCTGCCAGCCTCTCCTGTTCCTTCCGCTGCTGCTCCTGCAGAGCCTGACGTCTCTTTTCCAGCTCCAGGTTTCCTCGCTCAAAGTTCTCCCTCTTCTTATCCTCAAAGGTCACTACAGTGAGACAGGGATAAAAAGGTGGTCAGACCTCTGCTTCATGCTGTTGTGTTCCAAAATGTTTTTGTTAAAGAAAGTTCAAATGTTTAATTAAATCACAAAGTAAAACAGATTCTCCCACCCTGCAATATATTAGACAGATATTCATGTGTGAGAACATAAATATCTTCAGTAAGTAGGTATCTTCAGTAGGTTAATGGCTGTTTCTGCCAACAGCGGGAGAGCAAAAAAATGCCCCCCCCAGCCATCTGGTTTGGTTTGCTTTGCTTTCGAACAGTGCTTTAAGGAAAGAGCAAAAAAAACTGGACCAGACAGAATTCCACTAGTTGTTCATTTCTATTCCATTTTACTTTTATTTCCATAAAACAACAAAAGCAAAAGCTGCATGCACACCTTCTTATACATAGCAAATGAAAAATAATTATTTTTCTTTCCTTTCAACATTTGTAAGGACGAAGCTGAGGCGTGTGGATCCATATGCAAAGAGAGTTTAATGAACAACACAGGAGGACAAGGCAAGGGTCCAAACAGGAAGCAAGGTGGGAGACGAAGGAACAGGCAAGGTTCAAAAACACAGGCAGGCAGATACAGGGAACCGCTTAGACTGAACAGTCACTAGGAAGTTCAAGACTATGCATGGAACAGAGAGGTGAGAAGGCATTTATGCAGTGGTGGTGATGAGCTGATAAGAAGCAGCTGGTGCAGACAAGATGGCTGAGGTCCAAAGCATGCTGGGAGTTGGAGTGTTCAGAGAACAGAGGCTATTAGTATTCTGGCAATGGCTCCCTCTGGTGGTCAGAGAGGGAACCGGCCGACCGGATGCCGGCAACATTCTTTGAATAGTCACATTTCCATTACCTCTGAAATTGCACAAATTGGACTTGTGATAAAAAAAATTTCTTCATGGAAATAGCACAATTTTGAAAAAACTTGCATTTATCGGAAAAAAGTTTTTGCGCTTGGAGGAGGTGGTTTTTCGGGCGTATTGAAATGGACAAATTTTGCAAAACTACAATGGAAACACTGTTTTCAAATTAAACGCGCTTCTTAGATGGAAGCAGCTGAACTGAGCGCTGCACAGCGCCCCACAAGCTGTGACGTCACCCAAATGCTTCCTTTTTGTGAATCAACTTCAAACAATACTTGTTCTCATCCAATGCACGTGGTTTTGAATGACTTATTGGGTGAGTTGGTTTGTATTTATTTGCATAACTATAATATAATGGAAACAGTGTTATTGCAAAATTGTGTTTTCGACAGTTCTAGAATGTTGATAAAGTTTTGCACATCTGTGAAACGGAAACGCAGTTAATGAAACAAACACATTTTAGAGAAAGAAATTATATATATTTATATGGCAGCTTGATAACTCAGTTGGTTAAGCGCAGGACTGGCACGCAGGCTCCTGGCCTTGAGCAGCCGCCTGAAGAGGTACACAAGAGACAATGAAGTCAGGAGGAATGAATGAATGAATGAATGAATTCAAAACTGTCTGTTAGAGTGAACTGTACATATTCTAAAATATGTTGTCATCCATTTGCAGAACCTACAATCAGCATCTGAAATGTGGCTTGCTTTGATACTGTGCAGTGCGCTGTTTTTGCTGACCGTGCTGCTTTGCTGAAGGCCTGTTGCTAAGGAGACCTGTGGCTGAGGGAGTGACGAGACACAACCCTGATAACATGCGAGCTGAGAAGCTGAAAGTCTGTATAACTCTTGTCCCCTGGTGCAGCTGTGTTTTTCTTTTCTTTCATTCCTCCTTCAGGGCTGCATCTCATTGTAACCAGGGATTTTGACCCTGATTTTAATAAATAGTAAGGGTCTGGAAGGAGGTGCTCAGAGGCGGTTGGAGCGAGCACCTCCTTCTGTCTCTCCATGCAAGTGAAAAGAACCTAATTTTCTCTGTCTTTCTTCTTTTTGCAGAAATAAATGTTTTATTCCACTATACCTGAAGGGTCCAGTTGGTGGGCAAATCTCGGGTAAGTCCATGACCACGGCAGGATCTTTTCAAGGATCCTAGGTTTTCCTGAGTTTTCGTCCTAGTGACTGGGACCCGACCGTTAACAGATACCGAATGAATATGGGCATAAAATGAGCATAAAGTTAATATAATTAAACTACCGTATTTTCTGGACTATATGCCGCTACTTTTTCCCTAGGTTTGGAGGTTTGGAACCCTGAGGCTTAATACCATGATGCAGCTATTCTGTGGATTTTTCTTTCATGCCAGACAGCAGATGTCTGGCGCCATAAACAGCTACAACCTACACCTCCGACATTAGAGGATCATGATCTGTTTTCTGAAGTTCTAGCCTGTCTTTCATTTGTGTCTTTAAAATGACAACCCGAATGTCTGATCGCGTCAATAGCTGCGATTCCACCACACAGATGCGCAAAACTTTATCGACAAAAAAATAAAGAAGCAATTACGTGAATAAACACAAACCAACTCAAGTCATTGAAAACCACAGGGATGGATGAGAACTAGTATTGTTTTAAGTTGATTCACAAAAAGGCAGCTTTGTGTGATGCTTCTGAGGACTGCAGGCAGCGCAGCTAGACCGATGATAATGTAAACATATTTAAACAGATGCACGAGAGAGGCCTGTTCAGCGGTATTAAAATATTTTCCTTTTAAACAAATTTGAAGCAAACCAACAGAAAAAACTGCAACCACAACACAAAAAACACAAATTAAAATGTGCAAAACCAGAACCAGATAAAAAAAACTTTTATTCACAATAAAGGTTTAAATTTAGACCTACAGTTTAAAGAGAGTTCTCTCAGTTCTCAGGTGTGTGTACAGGTTGGTTGTGGAGTCTGTTTTAGATGAAATGACTTTCCTGCAGACTCTACACTTTTCCTTTTTGTTATTAATAAAATCAAATTGTTCTTGATTTTGATTCTTTTCCTGCTGTCACTAATTTTCTTTACGTTTCAATGTTGCTGTAGTTTGTTGTTGTTGCACCTTGATCATACGTTCACGTGCTGCTGTGCGTGTAATCCACCACCCAGCGCACGCCTCCGCTCAGCAAAAGATTATTGACCTCTTTTGCTTGCCATAGCGCAAACACTACCCCACTAGCGCAAACCTCAAAAAACGAAAGCATTCATGTATTGATCTATAAAATGCGGCTTGAAGAGAAAAAAAGCAAGGGTGTGAACTTTTTTTTAATTGCTCATAGGAAGGAGACACGGTTGTCATTCACTCTGAAGACACACCCTGAAAACTGTTTCATTCACGACTGAATTGGTTGGCTCCTGCTCCCGTAAGAATCACTTGCTCCCGTCCCGGTCCCGTGATCAATGGCAGAGATGACTCCTATCTCGCAGGAATCCCGTGACCCGCGAGAATCTTGAAAAAATGCCATCCTCTACTTAGATTTTCTTGGTCAGCTCTCTTTTTTGCAGTAATTTTGCATCAAATTAAGTTTGAATATGTTCAAGGTGGTGCTAACTGCAGAGCGCAATGGTATGCTGGAGTTGACCCAAAATGAACCGTACCAGGGTTCATCTGGAAGTGGACAGAGACACTCGTTCTCAAGAGTTCTCTTATTTGGTCCAAACCAGAGTTCAGGTGAGCTTTCACACCTGCTGAACCAAGAGGGCCAGAGGAAACCAGCTCTGGACTCTAGAATTCTTCCAGCATTTCACAAATGATCCCTTCTTTCATAGGCAGCTTTTGACACTAACATGCATGTTTGTCATAATAACATATTTTTGACCAAGGATCGCTTTACTCCCTTAAAAAATAAGTTTTAAATCCCCCCCCCCACTTAAATAAAAGTAAATACAAAAAGAATGTGCATCACAAAACCAGATTCCCTTTAATCTGGTAACAGAGACCTGGATCTGAGGTAAAGCCAACATTAAGATCAAGGTCTCACCAGGTAGCTTTTTCTCCTGGGTACTCTCTGATTCGTCCTCCACCTCCTCCTGGATGCTTTTTTGGTCTGACACAACGCTGTCACTTCGCACCCGCCTTGAACAAACACATACACCATCAGCCTGATTTAAACAACTGGACAGCTTAGGTTACCCTTCTGTTATTGACACAGTCTGTACCTGAATGTTGGGGGGAGGTATTCTGGCGGAAGCACAGGTGGCAGCGGTAAGCCTGACATGGCCATATCTATGAGATGCATAGCCAAGATGAACTCCTCCGCCGTCAACTTTCCGTCCTGATCGATGTCTGACAGGCTCCTTCAGAGAAACAGACATAGCTTCAACATGTATTCACTTTTCTAAATAAAGAGTTTAAATTCTGGGCACTGACCAAATGGTGGCCAGCTGACTCTGAGGAAGACTGGACTGCATCAGGATAGTACGAGCCTGTGGGCCTAAAGCACACACACAGACAGGTCAGCTTCAGACACATCCTATTCAAATATGAAGTTAATCGAGAATGCTGTTCCCTCAGAAAGTTAATGCTTTAGTCACAACTGTCATTAGGGGGAGATACAGGCTGTCTGTGTGCGAAAAAAGGGTAAACCTGTATGGGGCACACAGTTGCGCCAGGACAAAAAACCCGTTAACAGTTTCTACCTTCAGGCTGTAAACATGTTACACACACATGCACACGCACAGACACAACCTAATCACTTCTCACTACAACACCTCACATTCTGTTTCACATTCTCAGTATGTCAGCCATTAAAAAAAAGCCTTTAGTTTTATCATTGTTTAAATTTGTTGTTAAAATCTTAACTGAAGCTGTTGCTTACAAATGAGCTTTTTACCCATTCAGCAACAGTTTTCTGTTTGATTATCTGTTCTTTTCCCAAACTAAGAGCTTTTTTTTAAATGAGACTCGGTCCTTGGCAGATCAGGAAGGGTGTTGTTGGAAAAGCAAACAGTCCCAACAGTTTGTGACACGACACCCGATATGATCTTTTACACTTGACACAAATATTTAGAAAAACATTGACAAGGAACAAAAAAGAAAAAACAGGGGATGCAAAAATTCCAGTTGTTCAGTGTCCGGGGTTCTTTCCCTAGGGCTTTGTTGCAAAAGATGATTGTTGGAAAGAGTTCTTTGGTTGTTGAGGATTGAGCTTGGGTAGCTCAGCATCATGCAATGTTATATATTTGAATGGGAATCTAGAGGGAGGGGAAAAACTGATCTATGAAAGGTCACAAAACGATGCAATCAAACCACAGTTCTTACACCAGGTTAGTGATCAAATCCATCTCAAAGCTATTGATGCGTTTTGTGCTGTGGAAGACTAACCAAAACATGAATATATAGTGTGTTCCAATTCATTATGCAAATTGTATTTAAGTGTCAAAAAGAAGAAATTCTTTATTTTTCAGTTAAACTCATGGATGATATTTTACCTCAGGCCTCTTCGAATCACTGAAATCAATCTCAGACACCTGTGATCATTAGTTTGCAGGTGAGTTCAGTTAAAGAAAAAACTTCTAAAAAAGGATAGTCCACATTATTAAGCAGATATTTTCAACCAACATGGGAAAGAAAAAGAATCTCTACTGCTCAAGTGTGAAATAGTTGAATGCCTTGGATAAGGTACCATATATCATCTTATGGTAGCCTTGGCGTTTCTTCCAAAAACGTGGCAGTCGGCCCACCGTGTTAGAGATCACGGTTTGTTCCATCACAGACACAATGGAGAAGGCTAATATTGTAGGTTCATTTTACACTGAAATTCAGTCAAGAAATGTAAACAACACCATATGAACATTTCAGAATTTATTAAATGATGAGAACATTGTATTCTGTTCTGATTAGCACTGGCTGTAAAAGTTTCTTTTCTCTTTGAAGTACTATCAATCTTTGTATCAAAAATCCTCTTTCACTTTCATGCCGATCATTGTCCTGGAGACATGCGCACCATTCCGCGTTAGCTCAATAATACATGTTCAAGCTAGTACTTCTAATTTGTTGCTCGCTTTCTTTGCACGTCCACCAGGAAATCTTTGCCTATTTCGTGTTGCCATCCATATCACCATCTGCTTGCTCCATTCACGAATACGTTTAGGATGCACCCTAAAAAGTGGTGCAGATTACTCACTAGAATGTTCTTTGGTGTAGGCCGCAGCATGAAGCTGAAACGCTAAATCAAATGAGCATTTCTTGGTCATCGCTACACTGGCTCACAACACACATATACCACACAGGTTTCTTAAAGGAGCCCGGCCACTACTGGAGACCAACTTCTAAAGTAACAAACACCTGTTAGACCCGATATTTATTGCAGGCCGACATCTATTAGACAACCATTGGAAGATATACGGTATGAAAACCTTGGATTCTTTTATTTTATTTTATTTCAGCGTTATCATCATACTATTAGGAGATTAGTGTCACTCACACAGGTTGGTGCAGATAAAGGCAGAATGAGGAAGGTTTCTGCCAGACATTACAAAGCAGAAGCACATGTTTAACTGCTGCTGTCTCTGGAGTCCCTCCAACATCAAGGTGTCGGACCTCCAGAGGCTGCAGTTCTACAGAACGGCCCCCAATAACAACACTTACAAGCAGAAACGACTGCAGTGGGTCCAGACATACATGAAGACTCATTTTAAAACAGTCTGTTCACTGATGAGTGCCATGCAGCCCTGGATGGAGTAGTGGGTTGGTGGTGGATGGACACCTTGTCTTAACAAGACAATGGCGTCAGCAAGTCTATGGGTCAATATCCCATAGACTTCTCGAGACATAGACAGTTATTAAATCTTTTTTTTTTTTGTCAGAATAACCATTATGCTCTGATACATTTTTTTAACATTTCTTTCAATTCCTATGATAATTATGGTTAAATGTTGGTGTAATATCCAAGGTTTTCATACCTCGTACAAGGCTTTTAACTATTTCACACTTTTCAGCAGCAGAGATCCTTTTTCTTTCTCAGATTGCTTGAAAATGTTGGTCTGCTTAATATTGTGGAACGTCCTTATTTAGCAGTTTTTCCTATTAATTTGAACTCGCCTGCAAAATAATGATCACAGGTGTCTGATATTGATTTCAGTGATACAAAGAGGCCTGAGGCACAATATCATCCATGATTTGAATTGAAAATCAAAGAATTTTATTGTTTTGACACTGAACTACAATTTGCATAATAATGTGGAACATGCGTTAAATATATCAATATGACACATCCTTTTCGAATCTTGTATCTGCTAATTTCACCCCCCTTGTCTCCAAGATTAATTCTGATATCCAAAAAAGGCATACAATGGGGCAAAAAAGTGTTTAGTCAGCCACCAGTTGTGCAAGGTTTTCCACCTAAAAAAATAAGAGAGCCCTGTAGTTGTAATCACAGGTATACCTCAATCAAGAGAGACAAAATGAGAAACTAAATTTAAAAAAAATCACATTGTCTGCATTTTAAATAATTTATTTGTAAAATTATGGTGGGAAATAAGTATTTGGTCAACAACAACAGTTAAACTCAATACTTTGATATATGCCCTTTATTGACAATGACAGCAGTCAAACGTTTTCTTTAAGTCTTCACAAGGTTGTCACAAACTTGCTGGTATTTTGGCCCATTCCTCCATTCAGATCACCTGTAGAGCAGTGATGTTTTAAAGCTGTCACTGGGCAACACAGACTTTTAACTCCCTTCAAAGATTTTCTATGTGGTTGAGATCTAGAGACTGGCTAGGCCACTCCAGGAGCTTGAAATGCTTCTTACAAAGCCCCTCCTATATTACCCGGGCAGTAGGTTTGGGATTGTTGTCATGCTGAAAGACCCAACCACGTTTCATCTTTAGTGCCCTTGCTGATGGAAAGAGGTTTTCACTCAAAGCTGACAATACCTGGCCCCATTCATTCTTTTACACGGATCAGTCGTCCTGGTTCCTGGTTCCAAAAGCATGATGTTTCCACCCCCATGCTTTACATTGTGCTATCAATCAACAACCAAAATAAAGAATGCTTGGGAGGGGGAATTAGAGATAAATTTGAGGGACAACCTTTGGCAGGATGAAAAGAATTACAGCTGCTGAACATACTCGCTGTAAGAGGGTGACCAGTCCTCTTTCAGGGGTAGACCAATGGCTAAATCTTTCGGTATGTGAGGTTGACGTCCAAACACAAGTTCATATGGGGAAGTCTCGGTTGCATTGTTGCTTTTGTAGTTGTTAGCATGGACAAGTGGTTCAACAAAGTCTTTCCAGTGTCGTTTTTCTTGTTTAGAGTGTTCCCCCCAACAGTGGTGGGGTAGACAACAGAAGAAGCCTTTCCAGCCCAGGGACCCCATCGCAAGAAGAGCCAACCCCCAACACCCCCCACCAAGAAAGAGCAGGTCCAAGGGGCAAGAACATGTCCCAGCCCCCATGTGCCACCCCTGCGAGAGCTCTGGTTGAACACTGACTGAGGCAGCCCAACCAGCTAGGTCTGCACATTATTACCTCAGTGCCAACCCCACCCCCCAAGACCCTCAAGGTCCGTACAGATAGTGAACCCCCCCAGACAGCCCCTCCACCATAAGAGGCCAACTGGCCCACCAGCCTGCCCCACAAGATCCCGAGGCCATGGTAGGTGTCACCCAGACCAGAGCAATTGCAAGCCCCAAGATGGTTGCCCCACCCCGTCCCAGGGTCAGAGAAGGAGTGATCCTAGCCCTCCCAGTGCAAGCAAAAAACATTTATATATTATAAATGTTCACAAACTGTTTTGAACTCAGACTCATTGCCTTGGTCACTGTGCAATTGTTCAAGGGTGCAATGGTGGATGAAGACGTTGTCCCACAACATTTAGCAACAGTGCAGGCCTTCTGATTTGGTGTGGATGCAGAAACAATGAACTTGAAGTGGTCTGAAATCACTAGAATTAGGAGCTGGACTTTAGGTACTCGAGGAGGACAAAGGACAAAGAACCTGGAACAAAGCCTGGTTAAAAGCCTTTGTTCCAGGTCAGTGACTGCGATGGAGAGTGCCTGGTTTGTTTGCAAAGGGACTGAGGAAACTTTCCCATCTGATCTTTGGTTGATGAAGTATTGAAAGATCTTGCGGATAAAAGCGTAACCAGGCGCAGTTGGTTGATGAGGCTGTCCTGGCTTTAAATGTTTGGAGTAAGCAATGCATTTGAGGATGAGACTGATTGATGTCAGGTACAACCAGTGCTAAGGTGTCAATATTAATGGTTGAGCCAAGGAAGTAAGGCGGGAAGGTCAGATTAATTTTTTTATTTTTATGGATCCCAAGAAAGGAACAGCTTGACCATTTGCTCCTTAAATTTCAAGAAGATCTGTGATTGGTTTATTTCATGATTTTATTTGATTATTTACTTGATTTTGATTTAAAATTGTTTATTTCATGCAATCAAAGCAAGAAATAGTACATAAACAGTACAATCAACAAAGGTTTAAATTCATTCAAAGACATGTCAAACATTGGATAATTGTAGATTGATGAAAGGGAGTGGAAAGAAGGCAACATATAATCCTAAATAAAGTTTTTCTTCAGTGTTGTGTCTGCAAACATCGTTTGTCATGGTCCTTGTTCCTCTGCGGCTGATTTTGCAGCAAGCACGTTGTCTGCAGGTTAGAATTCTGCTGGAAATCAGGGTCACTGTTGAAGATCAGAGAATGCGGAAGATCCCGGGCACCATGATTTTCTTGAAATTGTTCGGCTATTCTATTACTCCATTTGATTGTTCAGACGTCCGTGATCAAGCACTTCCCAAAATCTCTTATAATGTTGACAACAATTGCTTTAGACTGCTCCGGATGACCAAGTGGTTTAACAAAGATTCTGCAGTTCATCACTCACATGTTTAGTACCTCCTTTCAGCATTTTCAAGATGTCTCCTGGATCAGAAGCAGTACCGCTGGCATTGCTGCTAGATTGATTGTAATTCTGTGAGAATTACATTTTTCTGCCTTTTTTCTTGTTCCATGTCATCCACTCTTTGCTCCAGGATGTCGACCCGGTTATCTTGTTGCTCATTCTGAGCATGCAGCCTTTTGAACTCCTCCAGGTGTTTCGTCAGATGAATTATCTTAGCTTGAATGTCCAGGAGTTAGCTTAGCATAGATCTCGTCAATAGCCTGTTTGATGTCAAAGTCGCCATTCATCACTTGGTTCTTCTTCGGAGCCATGGTCGTGTAGGAGTTATTTTCCACCATAATTTGCTGCAATTCTGCGATAAATCAGGCTTTTAGTCACTTTTAGCCGAAGATCGCTCGCAGAGCTTGCAACATGCGGCCTTTCGCTGACCGGAACCGGAAATCTCTCACACAAACATGATCAAACACAAATGTGTTGTGAAAGGAGTGCAGCATTTAACACAATTATATAATCATACAATTATTGTATAATACAAGGGTTCAGATTGAGCCTAGGACACAAACATGGAAGCAATGTGGCACTTGCTGTTTTTGTTTTAATGAATACTCCAGTTTCATAGTTTTATTGCCTACCACAAAAGAGTAACTCCTGTTCTTATCCTCCTTAGTCCCACGTGATTTTTCAGTTTTTCTTCTTTTTTTTTTTTTTTTTGTAGAAACTTTCACGCCAATGTTTTTTCTGTCAAAATGGGGCATTCAGTGTACATTTTTGAGAAATAAAACCAACTTTCCTGATTTTGGCAAATAGCTGCAATGATATAAAGAGGGAAAAATTGAAAGGGGTGTGAATACTTTCCATATGTACACGGTGTTTGTTATGGACAAATCATGACGAGAACAGAAGTCCAGCAATACCCAAGCTGCTTGGATTCAGATCAAAGAGACCGTTTCTTTTTCTAAAAATCCCGTTCCAAATGCAGTCTCGTTTTAGGACGCCTTCCTGTACCCCATGATTTTCCATGTTGAGGGTAGAGGTTATGTTACAGAGGCACCCACACTGTTGACCAGAGATAGGTAACTCCAGGCCTCGAGGGCTGCACTCCTGCATGTTTTCCAACATACCATGCTCTGGCATGTTTTAGTTGGCTGGACACACCTGAACCAGTTAATCAGTCATGAGTAGGGCTTGGATATCTGGAAATCATGCAGACACTGCGGCCCTCAGGGCCTGGAGTTGCCTATCCCTGCCTTAGACCATTGCCTAAACCACATTGCAGTAACTCATTTTGAACTCTCCTGCAGGTGGTGGGCCCGCAGGGTAGGTGTTAAACACGTCGGCTTCAAAAATGTTACCAGCAAGCATGTCACCTTAAAAGATTTGCTTTAAAATCAAGCTTTCGATATTTGAGCATCAAGCACGTGAGCTTCAGAAACATCAGCATCAGACAGACTCAATAACATGAGGTGGAAAGAACCCATGCCTACCTGTAAGGTGTCCGCTCATCATCTTGTCGTGAGAGTTAAAAAGCTGCCTGTACTTTAGCCGAGAGGACTGAGGAACGGCCCAGTCAGTGGGGGGCTGAGGGCTGGGGCAGAACAGGAGGACGAGTAACAGAACATATAACAGAAGTGATGAAGGCTATCATTAACCAGCTACATCATGTTATTTAAGAACAAACACACACACACGTGGTACACTTCTTTTCCGCTGATATGACCTACCCAGCAGTGTCCAGCGACGAGCCTTTCTGCAGCTTGGAGCTGGAGCGGTTAAATGAGGTTGTTTTGTTGGCAGCAGGAGCTGAAGTTCAAAGTAAAGGTTATCTTATGTGAATTTCAATACTTTCAACAAAGTATAATGAAGCATAGGTATTAAAATCTAAAGTGACAAAAATAATCAAACAAAATTTCAAGTAAAAAAAAAAATTGACATTTTTCTGTCCAGCACATTCTTTTGGCTGGAGAACACATTTAAAATCCTCTACCTTTAACCAGGTAACCTCAGATTACAGAAGATATAGAAAAATATGAACAAACTAGCTTCAGCAATGTTTCAGTTTATCCATCCAACCACCTTCCTCCGCTCATTCAGGACCAAGTCGAAGGCAGCATTCTATGCAAAGATGCCCAGACTTTCTTTTCCCCAGCCACATCCTCCAGCTCCTCTGGGGGAGCCCAAGGCATTCCCAGGCCAGCCGAGAGACGTTGTCTCTTCAGCGTGTCCTGGGTCTTCTCCAGGGCCTCCACCCAGTGTTTCAGTCTATAAAGGTCCTTTTGCCCAGAGAGTTTGAATGTGCTTTTGACAGAATCGCATGTGCTGAGAACAAGTAATGCTTGCAGTTTTAATTTTAAAAACTAGGTAAGGTTATAATGTCCCAACATGAAAATAAATGAATGAATGAATGAATGAATGAATGAATGAATATATATATATATATATATATATATATATACATAAATAAAGGAAAGATTTTTTAAAATAAAAATACAATATAATGGGCAACATTAAAATGTGTGCATCGGATATACCTGATCCTAAATGTGTTCTTTAACATAAATCATGTCACCATGGAAGCAGTATAATTCCAGGGAAAATAACAATTTTAAATGAAAATCCAGAATATAATTTCAAGCTCTATAGTCATTTGCAAACCCAGTTGAAGGTATGTGATAGTAATGCTACATTCACACCAGACATGTGTTGTGCTTTTAGGAATGTGCGATATGTGATTTACATAAATACATTCAGCCCGTTCACACCAGAACAGTACCAGACTAGTAGGGAGCAGCTTCTTCTTCTTTTCTTTTTCCACTGTTTACTAAAGGCTTGGTGCGAAATGTAGTAGTGCAAATCTTGTGAATCTTGCTCCGGTCTTTTTCTTTCACAGCTCTATTACAATATATGAAAGAGTTGGAGTCATTAAACAGTGAGGCAAATAAGTATTTAAACAGCAGTACATAGAGCTGGGCGATAGAGATTTTTTTGTATCACCATACTGTTTTTTTTCTTATCATACGATACAATACATATCATGATATAAACCAAATAACTATTTCTGTCAAATGTGAACGCTCTGTGGCTCATCAGAGAAATGTGTCATCATCAGCAGGTTGTTTAGGTTTAAATCTTTATTTCCTGTCATATTTTAAACATAACAGATGCACTGAAGGATCATCATGCAGCAGTTTTTCCTCAGAAAACTTAAAAAAAGCATAAATATTACAAACTAAACTGAAAATGAAAGCAAAAGCTTTCAAGTTTCAAAAGAGAACATGAATAAAACAGAACTCTAAACTGTTTGATCAGTTCCATTTAAAAACAAAGCTTCCATTCTACAAATCAATTCTAATGTTTTCAAGTTTTACAGAACAAACATCAAATTAACAAACATTTTTGTCAACATCCTGTGAATAATCTAGGAACTAAAAGCAAATTTTCTGAATTTCTTCTGGTTGTTTAGACTGTTGCTGCTGTGAAGGTCTGAACTTTGTTGTTTTTCTTGAGAATTATTCTTTATTTCAGTCTGAGATTGAACATGTTTGATGGCACTGCTTCAGGTGATAAAAAGGTTGGTGGGATTTCCAGTTTTAGAAGGAACATGTCTTCTGCACAATTTACAGTCCACTTTACTCTGTTTTTGTCAGATTTTAAATAACTAAAATACCTTCACACAGGAGATGAAATTTAATTTTTGAAACACTGGCCAAGTTGGCCGGTTGACAAAAAAAAAATCTACTGCGAGTAACGTCTATTTTATCACCCAAATTCTAACACTATTTTACACAGAAAATACCTCAGACATAGGGCTGGGGCGATATGTCGATATAATTGATCAATTCAAATTTTTTGTTTTAGACTATTTATTTTTGAAAAAATCTATTTTTTCCCCCATCCCTGCTTTTGTAGGCTTCCGTTGTTTGGAGTAAAGTCAGTCCGTCCGTCTGTCTTTTGCAATGAGCAGACATGAAAGTGGCAGGAAACAGAGGAGCTTCTTATATACGCCATAAAAAAATAAAAAAGCTTGTTGCAATATTTGAAAAGCGCACGTAAAGCGCCCCCTCCACTCCTGTAGCTTCTGTACACTTCTCTGTGAAGCATTTAGTTTAGGCTGATGGAGCAGTCCGACGTGGCGGTTTTTAACAGGATCCGAACAGAAATTGAAGATAAACCGGATGGACTCACAGCAGCAACAGAGTTTAATTTTTAAAAAGTGTTGATTCAGAGACAGCTGTGTTGTTACAGACTGATGCTATCATGCTATGACGCTATATGCTAATGCTATGCTAACGAGCTGTGCTGCTTGTCGCCCAATATCACAGCCATAGCCGTCTCATTGGGCTTACACCTGTATTTGAAAGATCATAAAGTCAGTCATAAAAATGTAGACAATAGCTGGTTGTTAAACAGACTAAGCTTAACAAACATCCCTGCCTTTACACCCTCCTTCTTGGTGAGGAAAAACTCATAAAAAAAAAAACAATCTAAACAAAATTCCTGCAGTAGATGTTGAAGCTCACCAAAAAAAAAAAGAAGCCAAAAAAATCTCATGAATCCAATCATGAAGACATGGTTTCCAATGCTTTTGTAGAGCCCTTCTAAAGAATTAAACTTGATCTCGCAACATCATCCATGCCTTCATTGTAAATGAGATATACAGCCAATGCTTCCATGTAGTGATCATGCTAAAAACTTTTGACGGTAGCTTCTACAATGGAATTCACTTCTGGAGCATCAACTTTGCGACATTTTTGGACAAGGGTCGAAAGAGAAATGTGAATTTGATGTCTGAATTACTTTCTGTGAAAGCGGCATTATGCAGGGTTTGGCAGTTTAGAAGCATCATGCTTTTCTCTCAAAAGCGCATCTTATAATTCAGTCCAACTTATAAAAGATCTTTTTTTGTTTAATGACAAACATTTTTTAAGCTGTGACTTGTTGTCCAAAAAAATAAAAATAACTACCAGGGCAAATATTTGAGATGATACACTGTTGTCTGCTGGTGTTCTCCTGTTCCTGTATCTTCCAGAGATGGCCGTGATGGCTTCCTAGCATTTTTTGTGAACTTGGTAATGAGTGTGAGATCTTGCATCATTAAAAATGTTCCTCCTCCACATTTGTTCAGTTTCTCTCCAATCACTGTGATGGAATTGAGAGATATGGTTAGCTTCACTAAAATGTTCTAAAGTCCTTATTATGTCCTTCCTAAGGATTTCCTCCACAGTGGGCCCTATTCTTCTCACCGTCCTCAGCCCTTTTCTGCAATCAGGGTTGTTTGTGTCCTTGGAGTATACAGGTTCCTAGCTGCTCCATAAGAAACCGTGCCTGGACCACACATGAATGCTAAACTACAGGCCTATCTCCACAACTTCATTTGAATCCAACGTTTTGCTGTGATTGTCTATTTCTTCTCAGCTTTTCTTTAATTATTGTGCAACCCCTGACTATTCTATTTCCTTTCCAATGTTGTTTAGGGCCTGGGGGAATCCTGACAAACTGTTTTCTAAAAAGTTCTAATTTGACCTTTTTTTCTTTCCATTGTTAATTTTTTCTTTGAAATTGTTGTGAAGTGAACTATAAAAATATTTAAAGTGTGTTTAGGGAGTTGTGAAACCTTTCTGCCTCCCCATCAGGTGGTGGTCATATTTTGCATCTTCTTTTCATTTGAGCTTTTCTCTTCAGGGGTCGCCACAGGGAATCAGCTTCCTCCATTTAACCCTGTCTCCTGCAAGGTTGGGCACTGATTGGGTTTAATTTGGTTCCAGCCAAAGTGGTTCTTTTGTTTTTCGATTCTGTTTTCGGTAATTTTGGTACCAATCCAGTATGGATATCATAGGTCTGATTTGCATATTTGGTTTGGCAAAGATTTTACGTTGGATGCCATTCCTGAAACAACCCTCTGTAATTATCTGCGCTTGGGACTGGCACAATTATACCCTGGCTTGGGTGGTGGCTAAATTCGCCTTATTTTTTACCTATAAATCTTTATTGAAACAGTTTTCTGTGTCCTGTAGAATGAAGACCACGCAGCAATCCAGGAGGCAATTGAGGACACCACAGAGGGAATCTCATAATGGAGAGTGGTAGCAGTGAGGAAGAAGACATTCTTGTGGTCCTTGAAGGCCAGGCAGTGGTGGTCGACCTACCAAGTGTTGGAGTGGCAGTTGCCATGTTGTTTGGCCTTATGTACAACCTAAATCTGGATTACCCTCCTCATCTCATATACACTTTCAACTCAGGAGGGCAAAGTTATGTCTAAAAGAGTTCAGGCCTTTAAAATCCGACTCTTTGAGTAAAATTGTTACCTTAGAATAGTTTACATTTTTCCGAAAAAAAAGCAAGCCCCTATTATTTTGATTTGTATTTTGTTTTACACATATTTTTCTATGTTAAATAATATAAACTTTGAAGGGCAGGCTGGTTGACCTACCAAGTGTTGGAGTCAGAGTTGCAGTTACCATGTTGTTTGGCCTTGTTACAAGATAAATCTGGATTATCCTCCTCATTCCAGATACACTTTTGAGGTAATTAAGCATTTTTTAATGGAGTTGGAGGGCAAAGTTACTGCATGTTTAAAAGAGTTCAGGCCATTAAGATCTGACTCTGAGTAAAATTTTTACCTTAGAGTAGTTTACATTTTTCCTAAAGGTGGAATCCAGCTGCTTGCTTCTTAGTTGTAGTATAAAAGAAGTATTCATTACTGTAGAACATATTTTTTTTATGTGTAGTATTCATGTTGGCATGACATGAATTTTTTATGTGCAACCGATGTCCATATTTTTTTCATGTCAATCCAACAGATCTTTTTTTTCAGTGTACAAGAAACGTTTGACCTGTGTAACCGCAAACAAAGGCTACTGTACCAAATATTAACATGGATTTTCTCAAGTGTTGAAATACTTATCTGCAGCAGTAGCATACAGATACATTATTCCAAAAAAAATCAAACAATGTGATTTCCAGATTATGTCTCTCACAGTGGCCATTTACCAAAGATGAACATCTCAAACCCCTCCATGATTCTAAATGGGAGAACCTGTAAAACTACAGGATGTCAAAATACTTATTTGTCACACTGTAATTCTGGCCAGGCACAAGCCGCAGTCATTATAGTTTTTGCTTTTCAACTGGTTGTACTTTCGTGCTCTGACAAGGACTCTACTCATACATTAATTAACTAAATCCAATTTCCTGACTGATCAAAGTTCAGCTGTTTGGCATTCAAGTAGTCAAAACTTTAGCTGGTTAAATTTTCAGCATGTGTTCAGTGACAGCTGGATTGTATGTAGAGCCTGAGAATGAACTTAAAAACTGCCGCAGAGATGGGCTTATGGGCATTTAGATGGACTTTTCATTAAAATGGCCACTTGAACACAAGTTGTCGTGGCTGGTGTGTGTTTAGTTTCAGACTAAATGGATTCAGTAATTCATTTAAATCCAACATTACTGATAATATAAAGGATAACTATAGCTGGGTATGAGGCTGACTTGAGTGAGTGAAGCCTATGACCTTTCAGTTTACTGCCTGGCTTGTGCATTACACAGACATGGCTAGGATCAGAAAGAATCGATATAGGTTATTAGGGAGATTTTGAGACCCTAAAGTTCCTGCGGGGACTGAATCATTATCTGAAGCTTCTGCTGAACTGAAGACAGTTTCTTTGTATTTGGACATGTATGACACACACACACCTCCAGCGGGGTGGGGGTTCACTGACGAAGTGGCTGTGTGGCCTTTGAGTTTACCTGGGAGGGAAAAGCCTGAGAGAGGTGGCATCATGGCTGTAGGGGGAGCGCCGTTTGCGATGGGCTGGGGAAGAGGTGGGGGTGCAGTTGAGACAAGGGGGGGGGATACTCCCAAAGGAAGAGGAGGTAAAGGGATAGGTGGCTGAGGAACTGGAATGGGAGGTGGGATAGGTGCCATAGAGGGCATCCCTGAAAAAAACAAAACATTTTCAAAACCACAACAGCAGGAGTAATTAGATTACTGTGATAATCAGAAGTCTGACCCTGAAGATCTGGCTTAGTTTCAGGACCAGGTTTCTGCCACAAACTCAAACGCTTAGTTTCTGTAATCATCATTAAACCATCAACACACATATAAACAGAACACCATCATCAGCACAGTTGGGAATACTAGGGTGGAGGAGCACTCACCAAAGGCGGTCTGAGGGGCTAAAGGCAGTGGAGGCTGTTTCATGCTGGGAGGAAGAGCTGAGGGCAGAGGGTGACCCTGGAGCTTCAATTTGATGAGCTTCATAGCAATGGAGAACTCGTGGATGTCCATGCGACCGTCGCTATTCATGTCAGCCAGAGCCCTGCAAATGAACAGAAAATGAGATTTGGCCCCTTCTTCATCATGTCGTCAACATTTAGGGATTTAAGACTAGAAAGTTATTTGTTCTCCCACACTAGATTGTCAAACTGCTGATTTCAGGGACCCTGACCTCCCCGTCTGCCCTGGCAACCACTGCATGATGGCTTAGACATTTGAGGTGAGTGTGGTCAAAGCTATGTCGGTGTGCATGTTAAGCAGGAGGGCTGGATAGAACTGGCACTTTTTTCCCTGTGTGCAGTGGTCCCCAAACTACAAAAAATCAAATGTCTCTAATATTCTTCAGGGGGCTGGGTCAAATGTGGAGGCAATATCAGAAACGGATGATTTTTTTTCCAGTCTGGTCACGTGACCGAATAGACTGACATTTTACAACATCTTTCTGCAGCCTGAGCCCCTATTTGAAACCTTGAAAAAAAAATCCTACACAAAAATCCCTGTCAAATAGAATAAAATAGTGTTTCACTGCTACATCGCAGTTCACCTTTCACATTCTCAATGATTTTTTACATAAATCTTTAATCATGATCAGATCTTTGCTTTCATTCATTCTAATATATACAACTGTAACAGCGAAAAAATTAGATAAGAGAAAAAGTATTTAGAATACAGGGTATTTAATCAGCAGTGGACAAACAATTAGATTTTTTTCTTCAGTGTAAAGAAAAAGCTATTTGTCTCATCTGTCAAGAGACTATGGCAGTATTCAAAGAATACAATCTGCACCAACAATATGAATCCCATCACGAGGACCAGTATTATAGCTTGCCATGCCAAATGCGAACAGACAAAGACTCAAAGCTAAAAAGTGGACTGTTAGCTCAGCCGAATACATTTGTAGGTGCGCACAGCTCAGCTGGACCAGTCCTCCGTTCAGCTTGCTCATCTAATAGCAAGCAGCCGAAAAACCTTTCACTGATGGAAAATTTGTCAAGAAATGTTTGAAAGTTTGTCGTGAAGTAGGCGTTTCCCGAGAAGAAATATATCATTAATGTCATTAAGTCTGTCGGCCAGTACAATCACCAGACACTAGAGCTGGGCCATATGGCCAAAAAATAAAATCTCAGATTTTTTAATGCCAAATTAGATTTTTGATTTTATTTCTATTTTTTTCTCCCTCCTTTTACTTTTCTTAAAAACATATTTAACAAAGACTATTTTATTTTAACGTCTCCTTTGGAAATCATCTCTTATCAACTAAATCCAAGCTGTAAACATGTTTGGAGATCAATGCAGCAGGTGTTTGGTGAGCTACAGTCAGCTTAATTATCTTATAAATAGAGACACTTCTCGTCTGTTCCAGCTGTTGAAACAAATTTGTCGGACTCCCACTTTTGCCAGCTACGACCTTCAAGCAGGTTTTGCTGCTTGATGGTCCAAGTTTGAAGTCACAACACCACTGGTCAACATTTCATTTTTTACTTACCAGCCAAGTTAGCCGGAGGATGATGAAAATCTACCGGTCAGGCACATTTTTTCCCGGACAAAGAAAAACTATAGGTGTTGTTTTAAAAAATGATATTATGTTGAATGCAGAGAGGACGTCACAGCAAAACAAAAACATAAGACAATAATTGTTTTAAATTACTCAGATTTCTAATCAGTCTCTGCTCTCTGATTTTGGCATTTTCACACAGTCTATGATGTGTTTTATTTTCTATCACAAATGTGTTGTTTCTTCTCTTTAGTACAGCTAAAAAGCCAAATGTAATTGTAATTTAATTACTTTTGTCAGTAACGGAGTAACGTAACAAATTGCAGTTCAAATTTCGGTAATTAATTACAATTACTGAACTGTAGGCTCTGACATTTTCTCTGCTAGATGAAACAAAACGGAAAATAAAATAATGGAGCGACTGAGGCATACATGCACACATGTGCACACAGAGTTGGGGATCAGTCAAAGTACAGACATGCCTTCATTGCTGCAATCAGGGTGCTTTCCAAACTTGCTCAAAGATGAGACAAAAAGAGACGCTGTAAGAAGTTCTGTCAGGTGAGCAGCAGACCAGAGACCCTTCTTGTGTGGTCAATTATGAGGGAAACGACTCTAAAGCCGCTCTTTAGTTGTGAGGGACAAGAGCCGGCTCCTTCCTGGTCGATGTTTGTTTCCATAATAATTCACTCAGTCAAACTTTATTTTTCTCTCTAAGTTGAATGTGACTAGTGATCAATGTGAGTTTGCAATGAATATAGAGATTAATACAGTGATGACTATAGACATGAATTTACCAACCAAATAGAACACTTCGCTCACAAAATGCAGGACTGCTTGTGGTTCCTAGAATTTCTAAAAGCACAGTTGGAGGTAGAGCCTTTAGCCACCAAGCTCCTGTTTTATGGAATAAGCTCCCAGCTCATGTAAGAGAGGCCGACACAGTTTCTACATTCAAAGTTAGGCTTAAAACATTCCTCTTTGGACAGGATTATTGCCAGACTAGCTAGCAATCAGAGATCACTTAACTTACTGCTCCTCTGCCTCACCTACTGTAATGAAGTTTACCACACTGGCTCTACTCGATCTTTATCCTGAACCCGGGTCTGTATCCTTCTCCCACCCCCACTCCCCCCACCTGCAATCTTCATTACATCACTTGTCATCTGCCATTGCTTTATTTTATTTGGTTTATCATGCCTCTGTTTGGTGAAGTGTGATTCACATGTTGTCCCTCTTTCCCACCCCTCTATGGGGGAGTGGGAGAGATTCCTGATTCCAGGTGGATCGTCTGTGCTCTTGTCTTTGGCCGTGACCTCGCCTTTGGCTCTTCCCGCTCCTGTCTTTGGCCGTGACCTCGCCTTTGGCTCTTCCCACTCCTGTCTTTGGCCGTGACCTCGCCTTTGGTTCTTCCAGCAACGCCCGGTTGTTCCACAACTCCTACTGGATGAAGTCCATCTGCTACACTATTCAAACATGTTGTTTATTTACATACTTAGCTGTTATCTTAACTTGTAGTTGTTTATCTAGACTTGTTTGTTTGTTAGACATATACTATATACTATATTCAACCATGAAGTTATAGAATTAAGCTGACTTTTCTTTAATAGTTCTAGCACATCACCTGTCCGTCTGGGGTTGAGGAACTCTCCTTCATGTGGGCAACCCTTAGTTTTTCCCCAAATAAAAGAGACAGGGGGTTTTTAAATGAGTTTTTCCTCACCAAGAAGGAGGGTGTAAGAGCAGAGATGTTTGTTCAGCTTAGTCTGTTGAACAAAACAGCTATTGTTTACTTTTTTACATGTTTGACTTCTTGCTTCTTGCAATATACTGATGTCAGTCCAATGAGACGGCTATGGCTGTGATATTGGGCTAAAAAAATAAAATTGAATTGAATTGAAATTGAATTGAAGTTAGCGATTAATATAGTGATGAATATAGAGAGGAATATAGAGATGAAGATAGACATGAATTTAGACATAAATATAGACATGAAAATAGTGATGAATATAGTAATGAAGATAGTGATGGATAAGGTGATGACGACAGACATGAATTTAGAGATGAATTTAGAGATGAATATTGTGATGAATACAGTGACGACTATAGACATGAATATAGTGATTTATATAGAGATTAAGATAGACGTGAATTTAGACATGAATATAGTGATGAAAATAGAGATGAAGATTTTCATGAATCTAGACATGAATATAGATATGAATATAGACGTAACAGTATTTTCCACATCTGACTTTGAGCAGTATCATAGACCACATATGTTGTAACCTATTTTTGTGTCATATTTCACACTGATTTCAAATGAAACCAGGTTATGCGTTGAACTATGTTCATACCTTGCACCAAGTTATTGCTTTAAAATATATTTGACTTGATTACTTTTCTTTAACCACAGAAGTATTATTCAAATTAAAAACATATTTTTCAAAGGAGCCCTGTTAAATGAAAGACAAGAGGATCTTGTTTGAGCGAAGCTGTTTCCCTTGAGAATTTCTATATGAGTGAAACAAGTATATAGTGAATTAATTTTTTTTTTAAGTAATGAGTAAATAAATTTTATAACAATTTGTTTCAGTAATTAAGTAAAGTAATCAATTACTCCTTAGAAGTAACTTATCCAACACTGTGTGCAAATGCACGTGTGTTGAGAGCATCCTCCACGGCCCTGTGGTATAGTCTATAGCAGGTCTGCAACCTTTAACATTCTAAGAGCCGTTTTGACCCGATTTCCACAGAAAAAACAACACTGGGAGCCGCAAACACTTTTTGACATATAAAATGAAGATATAATTTTCCCACTTTCCTAAACAGATTTGCCTTGATAATCAATATAAAAAAGTCTAAATATGTATTTTGAAAACACTCAACACTAAAGTTTCTCTATTCTCATCTATGTATCAGGGCGGCACTTTCCCTGCTTTCCCTTGTCTACAGAACTGTTCAACCAGCAGGCGGCGTGAGTTCATCCTCGA
Source organism: Adrianichthys oophorus (assembly GCA_036245035.1). Taxonomy (NCBI): domain Eukaryota; kingdom Metazoa; phylum Chordata; class Actinopteri; order Beloniformes; family Adrianichthyidae; genus Adrianichthys; species Adrianichthys oophorus. The sequence goes on along the minus strand of BSAI01000187.1, from coordinate 1,615,034 downwards.
CCCCCAGAAAGCGGATAGAGTCAACCTTCTTGATCCCGCTGTATAAGAGGAAGAGGGCTCCACCGCAAGGGAGCCCTTTGTCGATCAGCTCAAAACACTGCTCTCTGAGACAAGCAGGCACTCAAAGAGTACGCACCCTCCCCCCTTTGGTCTGGTCTTTCCACGTTGAAAGCGGCGGCAAAACGCAGCAATAGTGTGAGGCCCTTCTAAAACACCCACAGAGCTGAAAAGGTTGATCAGCCCACCGGCCCGCTTCGACCTGCGGCTGTTCAGAACGGTCTGGTAGCACCTGCTATCCTCGTGACTGGTGGCCAGAGGGAGGAGCCCTGTGTGGGAGACGCTGTCACGGGAGGGGATGGAGGGAGCAAGTGATCTTTTCTTTCCGGGAGACGTCAAAAGAGTCTCAATTGAGAATTGTGCGTTAATGCGGTTTTGTGTGTGCATAACAAGCAATTCGTGTATAATTTTTAAAGATTTTTGCATGTAGTTAGTTTCAAACTTTTATAAATTTAAGTTGTGAATGTGTAAATTGTATTTTGTATTTTTTGAATTTTGTAATTTTTGTAATTATGCACAAAATTTATTGTATGAGTTACAAATCAAGAACTACGCAAACACAAATCTGGCTAATACTAGTTTCTCTCCATAGGCACTGCTCCATGTAGCAATCAGGCCGAAAACATTTGGCAGTAGCTCCCCCCACAAAACAGGAAAGACAAAACATTTATTACATGGTATTAATTAGCATTGTATGAATGTGTTACTGTTATTTTCCTTCTTAGAAATATAATTTTACATTAGATGTATTAGCAACTCCTTACAGTCACTTAACAACACCAAAGTACGGTGGCCCAGAAGAGTCGCAACACAACACACTACAATTAGTCACAACATGAAAAAATTTACAACACTTTCCAATTAATCATAACACGAAAAATATGAATCCACAACACGAAAAAATTAACTCACAACACAACACAACACTTTAAATTCACAACACAGTTAGTCAAAACACAAAAAAATTAACTCACAACAAAACGCATTATGTCAAAATGGAAGTAAATCTGCAATGAAAGTTTCACCTACAAAGTAAGTTGCATTGCTTTTATAGTGAAATTTCCATCGGGCTAAGCAGCTAACAGAAAGCTTCGTCACAGTTGGTGAGCTGCGGCACGAATACATTTCAATACAACCCAAAGAGAAAGTCAATTCTGTGACAACCCTCTATCAGTACAAGAGGTCCTAAATGCAATGAAACTTCTCAAAAATAACAAATATCCAGGGGTTGATGATTTAAGTTCAGAATTTTATTAGGAATTTGCATCTGAATTAGCTCCTTTTTTGCATAAAGTTTTTTCTGAAAGTATTGAAAATGGAGTCCTCCCTTCTACTTTTACACAAGGTCTAACAACTCTCATTCCTAAACCGAAAAAAGGATTTCGTACTCATCGACAATTGGCGTCCCATCAGTCTTCTTAATAACGACTACAAAATTCTTGCTGCAATTCTTGCTAAAAGTGTTCAATCAGTGTTAGACTCCCTAATTGAAGAAACTCAATTCAGCTTCATGAAAAACAGACACATTACAAATAATATTAGGTCTGTTTTGGATATTTTAGATTACCCTGAACTCATTGATTATGATTGTTTTATTTTATTTTTAGTTTTCTTTAAGGCTTTCGACACTGTTGAACATCAATTTATCTTTTGTTCCCTTGAAAAATTTGGATTTGGACCTTTCTTTAACTCATCACTTAAATTTTATACAAGAATTGCAATAGCTCCATCAAACTAAAGGGTGGTACTTCATCCAGATTTAAAATTTATAGAGGAATCTGTCAAAGATGCCCTATTTCTCCTTATTTATTCATCTTAGTAGGTCAACTTCTAGCCAATCATACCAAATCTAGCTCTTTGAATAATTTATCAGTTGCTGGCAGAAACTTAGTCTTAACCCAATTGGCAGATGACACAACAGTTTTTTTGAAGAATCAGAAATTTCTCTAGCAATCAACGTAATTAAAGTTTTCTCCAAAGCATCTGTCTCAATTTAAATCTAAAAAGATGTGAACTTATGGCTGTTAAGAATTGTTCTGAAGACACAATAGCATACATCCCAGTTAAAACTGAAGTTATTTATTTAGGCTTGACAATCACTAATAATCATAATGAACTTTGGCCCCTTAATACAAAAAAGAAATGTAATCAATGGCCTGTTAGAGATCTTTCTCTACAAGGTTGCATTCTGATCAGCAAAGCAGAAGGAATATTCCGGTTAACTTACGCTGCTCTTGCTTTAGAACTCAATAGCAAAATTTGTAAAAACATTGTTCAATTAATCATCAACTTTGTATGGAAAAACAAAGTACTGTAAATAAAAAAAAACCCTAAGGAATACATATGAACAGGGTGGTTTAAACTCTCACTCCTTTTCTTTTCTAAACAACACTTTCAAACTAAATTGGATTCGACATTTCCAGAAATCTTCTACGTCTATATAGAATGTAATCCCATATCATGTTTTCTCCCAACTTGGTGATCTAAACTTTTTTTTACTTTGTAATTATGATGTAAATAAGCTCCCAGTCAAATGATCTGCTTTGCACTGCCAGGCTTTCCTCTCATGGTCACTAATCTACAAACACAACTTCTCTCCTCACAGTTCATCATCTGGAACAACAAACATATTCTTTATAAACATGAATCTCTATTTTTTTATTTCTGGTTCGAAAATAATATTATCTTGGTTCATCAACTCTTTAACGCAAATGATAATCTGTTCTCTTATATAGAATTCCTAAATGAATATAACATCCCAATTTCTCCTGGAGAATATGCAAAAGTTTTTGGTGCAACGTCTCCTGGGATATGTGTGTTTATGTTACTAATGACCTTAAGCCTCTTGATCCTTTTCCTTTCAGTCTTTCTCTTTCGCTATCCACTATTGGTAAAATCTGTTTTACTCTCCGTTCCAGAAAAAAAAATTGTCACGAGAGCCTTTTTTCAAAAAGATATTGTCACTATGCCACGCGTCACTTATTATTAGAAACAATTCATAGATGATGTGTCTTGGAAAAAAGTCTTTTACCTAAATCAATATTTTATTTTCAGTAAGATAAAATACAGTTCTTATAACATTTTACACAAATTTTACCCCACAAAAACTAATTTTAAAAGATTTAAACCCAATATTGACTAATTATGTACATTTTGTAAACTTTCAGAAGAAACAATTACTCATCTATTTTGGCATTGCCCCTTTTTACAATATTTTTGGCAAATTTCCTGTGATTTCTTTTGTTAAAAGTTTGCTCTCTCTTTTTATCTATTTGGAAGCTGGTTTCCCCCAGCATAAGAATATACAATTTCAATTTTTAATCAATTTATTCATCTTTCTTGTGCACATTTTCCAAAGTTTTCTTTATTTCTGGTGGAGGCCAAACTTTATTTGGAATCTGTTTTTTTCTCCAAAAACCAAAAGGCTGTGAAACGTCTTAAAAACGTGTTTTTTTAATATAAATTTTTTTAAAATGTCAATAATAATTGATGACTACAAAATAACGCATTGTAGAAAATGGTGTCCTGACAGTTCTTGTAGTTTATGCTGAACAGAAATGACTGGCGCTAAATAAAGGAAATCTGTGTTTTGTTAATCTTTCTGCAACTAGTGAATCACTGATGGAAAAAAAAATATTGCTATTTTATGATTGTAATCATTGAAATCAACATCACTCATATAACTTTATCATTAAAAATATTTTACCTAAAACATTTCATCACAGTTTTTTTTTGTGCTGATAATCATTTTGCATGCAAAACATCAGACAGACATTTGCATTTATGCAACAAAAGGAAGGAATCACAAATCATCTGTAGTTTTGTGTTTATTGTTGGCTTTAAAAGTTCACTTCTATTTCAACTGTATGTATTTCTCTGGGACAACGCACATTCAATGAGCCCAGTGGCTGTTTTTCCTCTGTTTTCCCCAGACAGATGTTAAAATTGTCTACTTGCAAAGCTAAGAATATAAACTAAAAACATAAATGTTAGACTATCTATCAAATTAAAAGTAATACAAAATACATAATAGCATAGATCATACGAAGTGGGAGAGGCATATTAAATTTCAACCGAATCTTAAGAACAACCCTAAACTTCCTGTTCTTGTTCATTATCGCTGCAGATTAGTGTTCGCCTTCATCTCAGGCGCCTTTCTCCGCCCCCGCCTGCAGTCGTCTGGTCTCGTAGACGATCTAGGCGGGTCATCTTTTCTTACCAAGACCAGGCGACAGGCCCATATCACTCCAATTTTAAAATCCCTGATTGGCTCCCCATAAGCTTCAGGATTGATTTTAAGATACTTTTAATGGTTTTTAAATGTCTTAACGGTCTTGCGCCTTCTTATTTATCTGACCTTTTAGTTAAATATGAACCCTCACGGACCCTGAGATCCTCTGGCACTGGTCTACTAATCATTCCAGCTGTAAAAACCAAAACTTACGGAGAGGCATCTTTTCAGTATTATGGCTCTCGTTTGTGGAACGGTCTGCCAGAGGATCTAAGAGCTGCAGAGAGCATAGATGTTTTTAAGAAAAGGCTCAAGACCCACCTTTTTAACCTAGCTTTCATATAATTTTTACTTTGTTTTCTTTTTACATATTTAACTATTATCTATTTTATAATTTTTTTTATCAATTTACAATAAATTATTTATTTATTTTTAATTCCTTATTACAATGTTTTATTGTTGTTGTTGTTTTTTTTAATTATTTTATTTTAATTTTGTTTCCGGTGCTTCCTCAGTTGGGTTCTCTCTCTCTGGGTCGGCTGCCGTTCAGCCGCGGCGGCTCTGGATGGGGACCTGCATCACTGCCTAGCTGTGGTGAGGCGGGTCCCTGCATGAGTCACTGCATTTGGTTGGCTGTGCCGCTATTAACAGAGAGAGAGGTCCCAACTATTAGCGTTTCTAAAAACAAACTTCATCATGCTCAGCCTGTTTCTCATTGCCTATCTCCATCAGTTACCTAAGCAACCCAAGAGAAAAAATCCTGCGCTCCCGGCTCTGTAATATTAGATACAGCTGATAAAGTTTCAGTCAAAGTGTATTCATGTCTGTTTTTGCATTTTTCCTGCTGCTCCATCAGCCTAAGCTAAACGCTACACAGAGAAATGTACAGAAGCTATGGGAGTGTGGGGCGCTTTACAGGCCTGATTGGTGTAGTGCAGCAGAGATGGTTATCCTTCTTGAAGGTTCTGCTCTTTCCACAGAGGAACCCTCTGACAGATTGGCCATTGGGTTATTGGTCACCTCCCTGACCAGGGCCCTTCTCCCCCAATCACTCAGCTTAGATGGCCGGCCAGATCTTGGAATAGTCCTGGTGGTTCCAAACTTCTTCCACTTACGGATGATGGAAGCCACTGTACTCATTGGAACCTTCAAGTCAGCAAAAATGTTTCTGGACCCTTCCCCAGCCTTGTGCCTCAAGACAATCCTGTCTCTAAGGTCTACAGACAATTGTTTCTTTCATGCTTGGTTTGTGCTTTGACATGCACTGTCAACCCTGGGACCTCACGTAGACAGACCTTTCCAAATCTTGTCCAATCCACTAAATTTACCGCAACTTGGCTTCAATGAAGCAGCTAAAACATCTCAAGGCTCAACAGTGGGAACAGAACAAACCTCAGCTCACTTTGGAGCTTCACAGCAAAGGCTGTGAATATTTTTGTACATACCATTTTTCAGGTTGTTTTATTTTTAATAGATTTGTAACAATTTCAAAAGAACTTTTTCAACATTGTCAATATGGAGTGTTTTAAAAAAAAAAAAAAATTCAGGAAGAAAACGGATTTAATCCATTTTGAAAATAAGGCTGTGACATCTTAAAATGTGGAAGAAGTGAGTGAAAGAAATCTGGAATTATGCCACACTAAGTCAACTTGATAGAAGACCTAATGGCCTGTTGACAATGACGGTTAAGTATGTGGAGCCCTATTTTGGACTGTTAGCTGTCCAGGGTAAACCCTGCCTTTCACCAGAAGTAACTGGGATAATAAAATATGGAAGAAGTGAGGCGCTGCGTCAATGCACAAGATTAACTTTAATAAAACGAATGCATTAATGTATAATAACGCTGATTAATTACACTCCACGAAGCATCCGTCTTCCGTCGGTTCAGGCTTCCGCAGCTTGCGTCAAATTCTGAATGCACACTATGTCGAGTTCAATCCCGCTTATAACATGGTCATTTACAAAAGACATAAATATTTAATCGTTTTTTATTACTTTATTCTTGTTATTCTATTAATTTATTTTCCTTATATTATTAAGTCGATGCTTTGCTTAACCGGCAGACCTCGACTGCAAGGAAAGTAAAAAGTTCTAGGTTAAATTAAGTTATAGGTTAAACAAAGCATCAGTTAAGAGAGAAAGTTATTTTTTTAATCAATTGACAGCACTAATATTCATTTTTAAATATATATATACACACATATATATATATATAAAAGTATTTAGTCAGCCACTAATTGTGCAAGTTCTCCCACTTAAAAAGATGAGAAAGGCCTGTAATTTTCATCATAGATTAACTTCAAAACAAACATAGTTTTTACATATACTTTTTTCTCCCAAAATGAAAAAAATCTAATCCAGGAAATCCCATAGTCTGATTTTTAAAAAAATATTTGTAAATTAAAGCGAAAAAATAATTATTTGGTCAACAACAAAAGTTCAACTCAATACTTTGCTCTATAATCTTTGTTGGCAATGACAGCAGTCAAATATTTTCTTTAAGTCTTCACAAGGTTTTCACAAACTATCGCTGGTATTTTGGCCTATTTTTCCATACAGATCTCCTCTAGAGCTCTGATGTTTTGGGGCTGTCGCTGGGCACCATGGACTTGCAACTCCCTCCAAATATTTTCTATGGGGTTGAGACCTGGAGAGTAGCTAGGCCACTCCAGGATCTATTTGTTCTATTTTGGTTCCATCTGACCAAAGGACATTCTGCCAATCCTCTTCTTAATCATCCAAATGCTATCAAACTTCAGAGGAACTTTCATATGTATAGGCATTAGCAGGGTTCGAGTCCCTGGCAGCTTAGCGTGTTACTGATGGTAGCCTTTGTTACTTTGGTCCCAGCTCTCTGCAGATCATTCACTCGGTCCCTTGTGCGGTTCTGAGATTTTCACTCACCGTTCTTGTGATCAGGTGGACCCCACATGGTGAGATCTTGCAGAGATGGAGGGAGATGATCAACGGTCTTGTATGTCTTCCATTTCCTAATAATTTCTACCACAGTTGATTTCCTCATACCAAGCTGCTTACCAAGTGCAGATTCAGTCTTCCCAGCCTGATGCTGATCAACACATTTGTTTCTGGTGTTCTTAGACAGCTCTTTGGTCTTGTCGATAGTGGTGTTTAGAGTGTGAATGTTTGAGGTTGTGGACAGGTGTCTTTTATATCGATAAAGAGTTCAAACAGGTGTCATTAATTCCGGTAACGAGTGGAGGACAGAGACTTACATCTCTTACAGATGAAGTTACAGGTCTGTCAGAGCCAGAAACCTTGCTTGTTTTCAGGTGACCAAATACTTATTTTCCACCATAATTTACAAATACTTTAAAAAATAGACAATGTGATTTTCTGGAAGTAAATCCTATAGTTCCCAAACCAGACCCTGGCTGCACCTAGAAATTCTGTCCATAAAGATTATGAACCAAACCGGTGATAAAGGGCAGCCCTGCCAGAGTCCAACATGCACTGGGAATATGTCTGACTTACTGCCTGCTATGCAAACCAAGCTCCTGCTCTGGTACAGAGACCGTACCCGGCCCTCAGTAAACCTCCAGCACCCCAAAGAGAGTGTAAAGTTGGTTCACTGCGCCACGACTAGGACAGAAACCACACTGTTGTTCCTGGATCTGAGGTTAGACTATCCAGAGATCCAGCATCCAGGGACTTTAGGTACTCAAGGCAGACCTCATCCACTCCCGGTGCCTTGCCATCGAGGAGTTCATCGACTACTACAGGGACTTTATTGGGTAATGGACAACCCTACTCCAAAGTTCTCAGCCTCCACTTCTTCAAGAAATGACGTGTCAGCAGGATTGAGGAGATCCTCGAAGTATTCCTTCCACCGACCGACAATATCCCCAGTCGAGGTCAACAGCTCCTCACCTGCACTGAAAACGGTGCTTGTAGAAAACTGCTTTCCCCGCCTGAGGTGCGAAATGGTTTGCCAGAACCTCTTTGAAGTCAACCGATAGTCCTTCTCCATGGCCTCCCCAAACTCCTCCCAGGACCGGTTATTGCCTCCACAACAGCCCAGACCACAGCTTGCTTTTACCGGTACCTGTCAGCTGCCTCTGGAGTCCCACAAGCCAGCCAGACCTGATAGGACTCTTTCGTAAGCTTGACAGCATCCCTTACTTCCTGTGTCCACCACTGGGTTCAGGGATTACCACCGTGACAGGCACCAGGGACCTTGCAACCACAGCTCCAAACAGCAGCATGTATTGCAATGTTACATTATATTAACATTACATTACATTAAATGCATGCAATGTATTTGTTTTCTTTTTCCTGACTTTTTTCGTGTGATGACGGGTTATTGGTTATGGTTATTTTTTCATTAATAGTCTTGTTTTTTTCTTTAAAAAGATTATTAAACTGTTTTTAATACTTGGCTCTCTGGAAAAATCATAGATGTTTATCCATAATTGTCCTAATTAATATCTGCTACAGCACAGGCCCTTCAAAAATGCTACTAGTTTTCAGGAGCAACCTCAAAGGGACAGGGTTCTGACAGAGCGATTGATGCAGAAATCCAAAAAAAGAGATCTGGAAATCTTTTGTTCTACTTTTCTTTGAGAGTGAAGATCAGAAAGCGAACCTCTCAAAAATAAAATAGAGCTGTGTTCTTTCTTTGGCAGCTGAGTGTGATGAAATCTATTTCCAGAGAATTATGCAGCTTCAAGGAAAGGAAGCCAGACACCAACAAGGATTCTCCTGACCAACGACCCAAGTCCAAAAGGGAAGCCATTAGGCTGCTTTTCTCTGTGAGCTGAACTTACCATATCTGGGCCAGAATGGGGGGTGACAACCCTGACTGAAGGAAAAAGTTCCTAGCTTGATCACCTGACAAAGAGAGAAGGATACAATTTTGAAAATAAAGTAAAATGTGCTGGTTGTACAGATGCTCAGTGTAAAAAAGGACATTTATTTACTCTGAGCATCCACACAAGATGATATGAAGAACAGGTTATCACCTGTGATGAAGCCCCCAGCAGAGGGGGTGAGGCTGTGGAACTGCTGGTCATGTTTAGTTCGCTCATCCACGGAGATTGTGAACACATCTGGTCCTGACACAAAAAAAACAGCAGTACATTCCTTTTTACACACAGGAATGGGGCGGTGCCAGAGGCTTAACTCAACCATAAACACAATACTTGCCAAGCATTTCAATATCAGATGTTTCACTTTCATGCATGGAATCAATTATTTCTAAGCAAAGTCACTTTGAATATTTTATGCTTATTTTTAGATTAACACTCAGATTTCTTCTTCCAGTGACTTTCCTCCATCATCTGAAAGAACTCAGCATTCAGATTATTTCATGTCTTTTCCTAACACAAGAACAGACACAAACTCACAATCACAGATTAGAAAACAGTGAACAGAAACACACAACAGATATGCAAACAAAAACTTTAGCCAACACACAAAAACAAACACACGTAAAAGAGCTCAAACAGTAATTAACACAACTAAAGGAAAACACACACTTGAATGGAAAAATAACCACAGACAAATGCACTTGAACGAATGATTGATTCTTTATTGTGTAAATGCTATGAAGCATTCACACTACTGTCGCATTTTTCTTCCATACAATTTTTGGACGTCCGTAGCTGTTATACCCTTCACACCTATTCAGCTCATTCAGCTATGAAAACATTCAGCTCTTTTGGGAGATTACGGGTCGAAAGTTTCAATTTCATAACTCTTCAACTTTTAATACCATTCAACCAACTGCTGTTTTATAACTCCATTGAAAATGGCTTACGTTATCATCAAATATACCTCTATTTTAACTAAAAAAAATTCAGCTCTACAAAACAAAAGAACTCAAGAAGACATTCAACTACAGAAACCATTTCACTTTTAATCTTCTCAGCAGACTTTAGGCTCTTGAACTTGTATTTTTATTTTTAAAACTCCTTATGATTATTGAGAAATTCAAGGACAAACTTGTCATGTCATCTTTGAGTCAGTTTTAAGTTATGAATCAAAGTCTATATGCGAAACAAACAGTAGTTGCTCTCAGCCGGCATAGTGGAGGTGAATGTGTCAGAGTGAGAGGAATAAAAGACTCTAAATGAATTAATTTTGCTCAAACTCTCCCATTGTGTCCCTCAGAAAAAGTTTTTACATCAAAACGTAGGCATTTTTCCTGGCATTTAGACAATACAGCTTGTAAACCTCTGAGACACAGTTTTCTCACAGTGGCCCCAAATATCAGCAAAAGATGACAATTTCTCCCATTGATCATAATATCTTTTGTAGGAGAACTTTCGTATCTACTTCTTGTTTCTTAACTTGCAATTACTGCTGGATGCCTGGGCCTAAAAATATCAAAATCCTCAGTAGTCCATCATCTGTGGACCGGCACGGTGCTTTCATTTTTACGCAAAGATAAATGTTTTAAAAATATGAGCATTTGTTTGAGCCATGTCAAAACTGTTAATTTACCAAAACACCGCCCCTACAACTCCACCCTTATCAAAAAAAAAGTTTTACTTTCTCAACAAAAAGGCATGCAGCCATTTCAGTAAAATGCTTGGACCTGAAACCAAACTGCCTCCTATGCAAAGATGGGGAGCTGCTGTTTAGGTGTTGGACAATCTGCTGCCCCACCCATTTTTCTTACCTTTTGGTCTGTAATTATGCAGAGAAGTTGGGTCGCCTGATTTAAAGACAGGGGTAACAATAGCAGATTCCAGGCATTTGGAAAGTGAAAACTTGATAAATGAGGTGATAGGAGCAATAACTGAGCCTAGATCTTTAGGCATTTGGGTGTCCATTCCAAAAACATTCTTTGCTTTAGATGTTTTAAGAGAATTAATTATATCGATAACTTTGGTCTCAGTAATATGAGTAATGGTAAAGGATGGCATTACAGACAGTGCAGGATGATCCCTTTCTTGTCTTACTGAAACCATATTAGCAATTTTAGACACAGATTCAAAAAAATATTTGTTAATAGAATGAGCCATTGCTTGAGGTTCTGTCAAAATGTTTCATTCAATTTAATTGAATCTGCACTGGTTTGTTATGCTATATTGACTGTTACCCAACACTTTTTAATGTAATTACAAGTAATTATAGAGTTTCCTTTTGTATTATTGAATGAAGAAATAACAAAAATGTGCTTTGGATTTTCTTGTTTCTTTCACAACCCTATTTCTTAAGGAAGTGAATTGGTTTCGGTCATGTCCTGATTTAACTGACAACTTTAGGGAACGATCATGTTCTTCCATCAGTTTATAAATGGAGGCATTTAGTCAAGGAAGGCTATTTTTTCTGGCTTTAAGTTTAATTTTCTGTGTAAATTTCAATTTGTTGTATTTTGCTACAAAACTTTGAACAGTCCTCATCTAAACTTTTACCTGCAGCTAATTCCTCCCAGTTTATCTAATGGATTGAGTCTTTAAGCTTTGTTGTTCAGTAGTTGTCAAAGATCTGAAACGCCTCTTATTTAATTTGCGCGTAACAATTATAAGATTGAGATCAGACAGTCCAGTGAGCATGCTGTATTATTTCAAGATTCAGTCAGGCCTATTGGTAATAGCTAAATCAATCTGGGTGCAAGTGGAGTTGGTAATTCTTGTTGGTCCATTAATTATCTGAGTCATATCCATACTATCCATGACTCTTTTCAGCTATTTCCTAACTTTGTTAACTTCCCAATTAACATGTAGTTCACCCATGATGATAACTTCGTATGCATGATTGAATTGTTTTCATAGAGTTACCAACTTCTCATAAAAATCTTTATTTGTTTATGGAGGCCTATAAATGACAGTGTAAAACACATTTGTTGTGACAGAACAACTGTTAGTCCGAGAGCTTCTAGTCCATTCTCATCTGTAACATATATTTCTTTGCAGTTAAAAATATCCTTAGCATAGATCCTGACACCTCCTCCCTTGCCGCCCTGTCTGTCATTCCTAAAAATGTCTCCTGACAATCTATAACAGATCCACTTAATTACACGTCACGACACTCGGTAAAGAGAGGGGCAGAGCTGTCCACTGATCACTACCTGGTGGTGAGTTGGATTCGTTGGTGGGATCTTGAGTGGGGTCTTCTCTTGAGGAAGCAGAGACTGAGAGCTTTGGGGTGGGGCTGTCCATTACCCAAGCTGAAGTCACCGTGGTAGTCAACAAGCTCCTTGGTGGCAAGGCACCGGGAGTGGACAAGATCCTTCCTGAGTACCTCAAGTCTCTGGATGCTGTGGGAGTGTCTTGGTTAACACGTCTCTGCAGCATTGCGTGGCAGTCGGGAACAGTACTACTGGACTGGTAGACAGGGGTGGTGGTTTCCCCTTTTCAAGAAGGGGGACCAGAGGGTGTGTTCCAACTACCGGGGAATTACACTCATCAGCCTCCCTGGGAAAGTCTATGCCAGGGTACTGGAGAGCAGAGTCCGGCCGACAGTCGAACCTCAGATCCAAGAACAACAATGCGGTTTCCGTCCTGGTCGTAGAACTGTAAATCAGCTCTACACCCTCTGTAGGGTGATGGAGGGTCCATGGGAGTTCGTTCATCCTGTCCATATGTGTTTTGTGGATTTGGAGAAGGCATTTGACCGTGTGCCCGGTGGTGTCCTATGGAGAGTACTTTGGAAGTAAGGGGTCCGGGGAGCCTTACTCAGGGCTGTCCAGTCCCTGTATGGCCAGAGCAGGAGTTTGGTCCACATAGCCGGCAGTAAGTCCGACCCGTTCCCAGTGCATGTTGGACTCCGACAGGGCTGCCCTTTGTCACCGGTTCTGTCTTTATGGACAGAATTTCTAGGCGCAGCCAAGGGCCTAAGGGGGTCTGGTTTTGGAACCACAGGATTTCCTCTCTCCTCTTTGCAGATGATGTTGTCCAGTTGGCTTCGTCGAGAAAGGACCTCCAGCATGCATTGGAACGGTTTGCAGCCAAGTGTGAAGAAGCTGGTATGAGGGTGAGCAGTCTGAGGCCATGGTTCTCGACCGGAGAAAGGTGGTTTGCCCTCTCTGGATGGGTGGAGTGCTCCTTCCCCAAGTGGAGGAGTTTCAGTATCTTGGGGTCTTGTTAACGAGTGAGGGCAGATCTGAATGTGAGATTGACAGGCGGATTGATGCAGTGTCCACCGTCATGTGGTCGCTGTACCGGTCCATTGTGGTGAAGAGAGAGATAAGCCAGAAAGCAAAGCTCTCAATTTACCGGTCGATCTACACTCCAATACTTACCTATGGTCATGAGCTCTGGGTCTTGACCGAAAGAACGAGGTCCCGGATACAAGCGGCCAAAATGAGCTTCCTCCGTAGGGTGGCTGGGCGCTCACTTAGAGATAGGGTGAGAAGCTCGGTCACCCGGGAGGAGCTTGGAGTAGAGCCGCTTCTCCTCCACATCGAGAGGAGTCAGTTGAGGTGGCTCGGGCATCTGGTTCGGATGCCCCCTGGACACCTCCCTAGGGTGTTCTGGGCATGTCCCACTAGGCGGAGGCACTGGGGAAGACTCAGGACACGCTGGAGAGACTGTGTCTCGGCTAGCCTGGGATCTTTTCGTCGACTGCTGCCCCCGCGACCCAGTACCAGATAAGCGGAAGAAAATGGATGGATGGATGGTTATTGACAAAAATGTTTGTGTTTGTCAATTTGATGATTGTTCTGTAAAACTTGAAAACATTAGAATTTATTTGTAGAATGATTGCTTTGTTTTTAAATGGAACTGATCAAGCAGTTTAGTGTTCTGTTTTATTGATGGCTTTTTTTTTTTATTTCAGTTTTCAGTTTAGATTGTAATATGTATGCTTTTTTTCAGTTTTCTGGGGGGAAAAACTGCTGCATGATGTTCCTTCAGTGGATCTGTTATGTTTAAAGTATGATAGGAAATAAATATTTTAATCTAAACAACCTGCTGATGATTAAACATTTCTCTAATGAGTCACAGTGTTCACATTTGACAGATATATTATTTGGTATATATCGTTATCTGATATGGAAAAAACAATATTGTGGTATAAAAAATGTATTATCGCCCAGCCGAACATCAATTGTGTTTTTTTAAGGCAAATTTGGCATTTTGCTACTATTTTAACAGCATGCTACCTTTTTGGCTAATTTAGAATCTACTGAGGTTTTTTAGGCTATATTTTGGCATTTTGCAAGTATTTTAGCAACATGCTAGGTTTTTTGGCTAAGTTGACATCTGCTGGGGGGTGTTTAAGCTAATTTGGCATTTAGCTAATATTTTAGCAAAATGCTTGATTTTTTGACAATTTGGCATCTACTGTTTTTTTTTAAAGCTAATTTAGCTTTTCTGCTGTCTTGGCATCTACTTTGGTTTTTGAGCTAATTTGGCATTTAGCTGTTACTTTACCATTATGCTAGCTTTTTGGCCAATATGACATCTACTGAGGTTTTTAGACTAATTTGATATTTAGCAAATGTTTAAGCAAGCTATCAACGTCTTTAACAATTAGTTGCAGTATTTTCAACTACCAGCTCAAGTATGTTCAGGTGCCAGATTCAGCTTACAGCATTCATATTTGCATTATCGCAGGTAACGCTATGAATCTAGTTTCTTTACCTTTCATCTTTTCGTACACTTTTTGGACATGTTCAGCACTTCAACTCCTTCAGCTATTAAACTCATTCAGCTATAAAAACCTCTTTCTTTCTTTTAAGAGATAATTGCTCGAAAGTTTCAACTACATACCTCTTTAACTTTTCAACCAACTGCCATTTTTAACTCCATTGAAAATCGCTTACAGAATCTTCAAATGCCCCCTTTCCAACAAAAAAAAATTGAGCTCTACAAAACAAGAGATCTCAAGAAAACTTTCAACTACAGAAACCATTCAACTTCTAAATTATTTAGCAGACTTTCGCCTGTTGAATTAAAATAAAACTATTGAATTTTAAATGTGTGGTTTTTAAAATATCTTAGGTCAAAGTCGACATGTCAACTTTGATTCAGTTTTCAGTTATAAATGAGTCTCTATGGCGGGGTATCAAACTTAATTACACAGGGGGCCAAAATCCAAAACACACCTTCGGTTCTGGGTGGAACAGGATAAACATTTATTGAACACACAAAAACGAAACTTTTAAAATGTAACTGTTTTTTCAAATAAAAATGAGTAAAATCAGACAGAAATATTATTCCAAAACAAATCAACTCTCCATAAAAATATATATTGTGCCAAAATTTTACAAGTTAGAAATAAATGGTAAAAAGAAAAATCAAATTTCTTTACCTTTATGTCATTTTATTTATTTTTAAAAATGTTACTTTCATTTTATTGGAGTTTTTGGAGTCTTTAAGGAAAGATATGTCTAAGTACTTATAGGTTAAGGCTTGAACAAAATCCCAACAACCACAACACCACAGGCTCATCGGCATTCTCAATGAAAACTATCACTTAAATGCGTGTAAAGCCTCCCCTTCCCCTTGCACAGCAAGCAGCAGCAAGTACATAGGGTGCCCAGGCAGGACCAAGGCATGATTCTTCATGTAGCAAAATGTTGAGGTTTTTTTTATTTATCATTTTTATGTAGTAGCCTAACTTTTTTTCTTTACAAAAAAAAATTGTGTATCAAACAACATAAAAATTCAAATAAATAAATAAATTTTTAAAGTTGCCAGGTTTTTTAAGTGTTTTTTTTGGGGAAAAAAAAAGAACTAAATTTGAGCTCCATACTGTTTCAAATGGGGGGTGGGGCGAGACATTTACTATGCCCAAAATCTATAATCACCATGTGTTATGTGTGTTCAAATCTTGTTGGGTTTTGGAGTACGTGGCAGGGATGACATTTTTTCTCAAATGCGCAGCAAGAAAGAAGAATTGCCAAAACAATATAATCCTTGCGGTCCAGAACTGATGTGGGCCAAAATAATTATTGAGATATGGCGCTCTCTCTGGGAGATGGCACCCAGGACAATGGCACATGTAAGCGAACACACACATGAACACATACTAACACGTATTACGTACATAAATGAACAACTCCACATGCCCATATAGTGTGGCAAAAAAGTATTTAGTCAGCCATCAATTGTGCAAGTTCTCCCACTTAAAAAGATGAGAGGCTTGAAATTTTCATCAAAGATATACCTAAACTTTGAGAGACAAAATGAGAAAAAAAAATTCATTCATTTTCCAAACCGCGTTATCCCTTTCGGGGTCACGGGGTTGCCGGAGCCTAACCCGGCTACTCATGGGCGAAGGCAGGGGACACCCCTGGACTGGTCGCCAGTCTGTTGCAGGGGCCACAATCACACACCCATGCACACTCACATCCACACCTACGGACAATTTAGAGTAACCAATTAACCTATGAAGCATGTTTTTGGATGGTGGGAGGAAGCCGGAGTACCCGGAGAAAACCCACGCATGTAAACTCCACACAGAAAGGTCCCCCATTGGTGACATTTTTTCAATTCCCCCAGCCAGGACTTGAACCGGGAACCCTCTTGCTGTGAGGCAAGAGCGCTAACCACTGCACCACCATGCAGCCCAATGAGAAAAAGAAAATCCAGAAAATTACATTGTCTGATTTTTTTCATTTATTTATTTGGAAATTATGGTGGAAAACAATAAATGGTAGTTGACAATGACAGTATTCAAACATTTTCTTTAAGTCTTCACTAGGTTTTCACAAACTTTTGCTGGTATTTTGGCCCATTCCTCCATGCAGATCTCTTCTAGAGCAGTGATATTTTGGGACTGTCGCTGGGCAGCACAGGCTTTTTACTCCCTCCAAAGATTTTCTATGTGGTTGAGATCTGGAGACTGGCTAGGCCACTCCAGGACGTTGAAATGCTTCATACAAAGCCCCTCCTTTATTACCCGGGCAGTAGGTTTGGGATTGTTGTCATGCTGAAAGACCCAACCACGTTTTATCTTTAGTGCCCTTGCTGATGGAAAGA
The DNA here is from genome assembly GCA_036245035.1 of Adrianichthys oophorus. Taxonomy (NCBI): domain Eukaryota; kingdom Metazoa; phylum Chordata; class Actinopteri; order Beloniformes; family Adrianichthyidae; genus Adrianichthys; species Adrianichthys oophorus. Next base: position 1,597,853 of record BSAI01000187.1, on the reverse strand, counting down.
GGCCTTCACTCAAAATATGACAAGACCTGGCCCAATTCATTCTTTCCTTTACATGGATTAGTCATCCTGGTCCCTTTGCTGAAAAACAGCCCCAAAGTATGATGTTTCCAAATCCATTCTTTACAGTAGGTATGGTGTTCTTTGGATGCAACTCAGCATTCTTTCTCCTCCAACCAAGTCGAGTAGAGTTCTTACTAAAAAGTTCGATTTTGGGTTTGTCTGACCATAGCGCATTCTCCCAATGCTTTTCTGGATCATCGACGTTCTCTCTAGCAAACTTTAGATGGGCCTGCATATGTACTGGCTTAAGCAGGGAGACACATATGGCACTGCAGGGTTTGAGTCCTTGGCAGCGTAGTGTATTAGTGATGGTAGTCTTTGTTACTTTTGTCCCAGCTCTCTGCATGTCATTCATTTGGTCCTCTTGTGTGGTTCTGGGATTTTTTTGCGATCATTTTGATCTAGTGGGATGAGATCTTGCGGGGAGCCCCAGACCGAGGGAGATGATGAGTAGTTTTGTAAGTCTCCCATTTCCTAATAATTGCTCCCACAGTTGATTTCCTCATACCAAGCTGCTAACTTAGTGCAGATTAAGTCTACCCAGCCTGATGCTGGTCAACAATTGTGTTTCTGGTGTCCTTAGACAGCTCTTTGGTCTTGGTCATAGTGGAGTTTAGAGTGTGAATATTTCAGGTTGTGGACAGGTGTATATTGTATTGATAAGGAGTTCAAGTGCCATCAATACAGGTAACGAGTGCAAGATAGATCCTCTTACAGAAGAAGCTACAGGTCTGTGAGAGCCAGAAATCTTGCTTTTTTTTGTAGGTGATCAAATATATTATTTTTCATCACAATTTACAAAAACAGGACAATGTGATTTTCTGGATTTTTTTTTCTGATTTTCTCTAATAGATGAGGTATACTTAGGATGAATATTACAGGCTGCTCTCATTTTTTTAAGTAGGAGAACTTGCACAATTGTTGGCTGACTAAATACTTTTTTTTGCCACTGTATATAGACAAGCACAAACACACTCAGGAACAGACGCAAACACAAGCAAAAGCTCAAACACACCCTTGTTAACAGACACGCATGCACAGAGACTTTTACACACAGATGCCCAGACACACACTGATGCACAGACCTGTGAATGTGGTTGGGAACTGCGCCATACTTTGCTCAGTCTTTTGCCACGATAGAACACCTGAAAAGACAGAAAAGCATTCCAAGCATTTACACAATTTTCCCAGATATTTTCAATTAAAACTTTTATTCGTTTCATTTTAGGATTAAGTTAGAGCTGTCCCTTGATTTTCACGTTAGGCTGGGGTTGTGGGGCGCTGTAAGCTGGCGGGAAAGAATGTGAACAAAGGGGTAATAGGATGTCAGCCAAGTGTTACTTCAGCGCCAACAGTCCCACCCAATTTTGGAATTTTGGATGAACTCCAGCGGTGCAGCAGAAAAAATTTGTTAAAAAATGACACAGGCTTTTTGATTTTGGCTAATAACAGCCTAATCCTAATTAAAAGACCAATGGGAATAATTTGACAATGATTAAAAAATATAGTTGTAGAGAGACTTTAATACTTGGTCCTATAGACGGCATTTGGAATACTGGAGTGTACCCCAGTTACTTCTGGTTGAGGGCAGGGTTTATCCTAGACAGCCAACAGTCCAATATAGGGCTCCCCATACCTAAAATTGTCAATAGGTATTCTATCAAGTTGACTCAATGTGGCATAATTCTAGATTTCTTTCATCCCACACATGGTAAATCCCCACATACCTGCAGACTTTGGATAAAACTTCAGTCATTCTCGCCATTAGTTTTACATTTGAAAAGTTCATAAAGACACACATATACAGTGCATCTTGAAAATATTCCCAGCGCCTCACTTCTTCAACATTTTATGATGTCACAGGCTTCTTTCAAATTGGATCAGTTTCCTTCCTGAAAAATTATTTGAAAAACACCCCATAATGACAGTGTTGAAAAAGTTATTTTTAAATTGTTGCAAATGTTTAAAAAAAAAAAAAAAAAAAACTGAAAAAAGACATGTACATAAGTATTCACAGACTTTGCTCAATCCTTAGTTGCTGAGCCTTTTGCAGCAATTACAGCCTCAAGTGGTTTTGAATATGACGCCACAAGCTTAACTAAAGCTTAAATTTTTCATGACTGAAATTCAAGCCTGATGAGTAGTGCAGTGGCAGCATTTGGAATTTGTAGTCGTTTCTGTGTTTTACTCAGGCTCAACTCCGGCAGCTGTACTTTACTTTTTTCTTTGTTTACAGGACTTTTTTTTCTGAAAACAACTGTTAAACCAAGGGTTTTCAATGAAAAAAAAAATCCCAAGTGAAGTGTAAACTGCCATATCTACTAGAGTTCTTAGGAAGTTGGAGTGTTTGATGTTAGTTAAAGAAACTAGAAGTTAAAGAAAAAAAAGATGCATTCTTGTGAAAACAAAAAAGAAAAGAAGAAGAAGAACAAAAAAGAAACACTAACAACAATCAAACTAATACTGTTGCTAAAAGTCAGCAAAAGAAAATGATAGAAAACATGAATGAAAAAACTGCTGTGTAATGCTCGGGAGTCAAACTCCCAATTTCCGCAGAAGAAAAAAAAACGTGTGTGTATTCACTCTAACCATTGGGCTATGGGAATATCTTCAAATGCCCCTCTGACAAAAGCCAATTTATTCAAGCACAGCAGCGTTTTTGATGCACTTAGGAGACACAACTGAACATAGCAAAACACTGTACAGCTCTCTCAGTCATGTTAACACTGAAATCCCCCTTAAAGTCTGTGGCACGGTGGGACGGCAAAAAGCCAACTGCTCTTTGATTGGACGGTTTGATTTGTGGACATTGCCTTAAAAAGTGCTTTCATGACAATATTGCACAAGGAAAATAGTTGAAATAGCTTTACAACTATGTTTGTTTAAAAACCAAAAGTACTACATTTGTGGTATGTCATACTTACAGCAATATTTGGGTATGTCAAAACAAAATACCATCAATATTTCTAAGAACTTCACAATCATGAATAAAAAATAAGTATATGCCCAACACTCACTATTGCAATGGGTATAAGCTCCAGCATTTTGTTGACTGTAGATTAACAACTCTACCTTCCCTTCCCAGTAGTCCTTCTCAAAACTTATATAATCCACCATCTCCCCCCCCCCCCCCCCCCCCCCCCCAACTCTCTCCCTTACAAAACAAAATTAATATTAATAAAGTTTGGTTTAAATTACAAAAAGGGGCTTATACCAACATACATTTTGTGTTTGCTATGATTTATAACCCCCGATTTTAAGAGTAAAATCTGTCTAATACAAGAGGCTCTCAGCTGTTGGACAGGACAAGTTAAAAAAAAATAAAACTAAAAATAAGTATCTGCTTTTGGTTTATTTATCTTTTGTTACATTATGAGACAGGGCCTGAGTAACTTAATGCAAGTTAAGTCTGTTTTGGTGCTTTTATCGCATGTAAAATTAAATGTTTTTACTTTTTTTCTTGGTTTGCTAATTAAAGTAATATAAATGTTATGCACTTGGACAGCGTCAATCTTTATTTTTACACCCAGTAAATGAAGTGGTGATAAGCTATAATCTTAATTTGAAACTTGTTCACATTTCATATTGACATTTGACAGAACAGAAAGTCTTAGCATAAACTGACCTTGCTTGGTTATTTTTCAACAAACTGAACATATCCAACAACCAATCAATCCATCATGCTTTATTCACAAAAAGCACTTTTCATGTGTTGCAGCTCAAAGCGCTTTACAATTAAAAACAATACAAATATAAAAAAGAGAAAAAATAAATAAAACCAACCCACCCTTTTGCCCCCTCATGCATTCACACATACACCCCATGACACCCACCCACCCACCCCTCTCCACACACACACACACACACACACACACAAAACGCATACAGGCACAAATAACGAGTAGTATTATAAAAGAGACATAAGACTTGGCTGAAACACTATTTCCGGAATCTTTTGTACCAGGAGAAGCTCAGTCGCAGAACATCACCTCAGCGCTCAACCACACAAGACAGCAACAGGGTCCACTCCACAGCCGTGAAGCTGCAATGTTAGACCCCAGCAAGGGCAAGCATCGCGGCAATTAACACAGACCAAGCCGGCAAGTTTCGCTACAAAAGATTCCCACATTATAACATAACTTCCTAAATGTCAGCAACGCCAAAAACATGAACAAAAATCCAGCTGTGCAGTCATAAATGTGTACAATAGCTCGTGAATCAGCTTTGCACTTGTACATTATGTGAAACGATTACGTTTTATTGAAAAAAGCGGTAGTATTTATACAGGTGGGCGGAGTCACAGCAAAAGTGCATAGGGGAAAAAAATCTCCTTGTGTGAAGAAATTTTTATTTTTTTCAAATCTGAAAAATACTGCAGTGTGCCTGCCCCTTTCATAAAAACTGTAATTTCTAAATAATAGCAGAATTGAATCCACTGTTTTAGTAGCGTCTGTGTAGCATAACAGTCTGTGTTACACTGAAAACTGTGACCTGTCAGATGTGCTCAATCCTCTCGCCTCCTTAAAGCTGCAGCTTGAATGTGGACAATGATATAAAATGACAATAACCCAAAAGATTATACTGTTTTCAGGCTTTTTTTTTTTTTTTTTTTTTTATGTTATCACCTGGAGGCAAAATTAGGAAAAATCTTCTAAGTCTTTCCTTGTTTACACAGCATGTTTGAATTTTAGTTTACAGTTAGATGACAGTAAAGACGTGTTCATACCATTTATAAAATACATTATATTTATACAAAATGTAATATATACTTCTCATTGGGCTGCACGGTGGTGCAGTGGTTAGCGCTCTTGTCTCACAGCAAGAAGGTTCCCGGTTCAAGTCCTGGCTGGGGGACTTGAAACAGTGTCATCAATGGGGAACCTTTCTGTGTGGAGTTTGCATGTTCTCCCCGTGCATGAGTGGGTTTTCTCCGGGGTACTCCGGCTTCCTCCCACCATCCCAAAACATGCTTCATAGGTTAATTGGTTACTCTAAATTGTCCGTAGGTGTGAATGTGAGTGTGCATGGGTGTGTGCTTGTGGCCCCAGCGACAGACTGGCGACCAGTCCAGGGGTGTCCCCTGCCTTCGTAGCCAGGTTAGGCTCCGGCAACCCCGTGACCCTGAAAGGGGTTTGGAAAATGATGAATTAATATATATTTTAATTAATTATGAATTATTAATAGTTATTTACTAATTGGCTATAATTATTAATTATAATGAATTATAAACAATTAATAATAATATATGATGATTAATAATATGATTAAAATAAAAAGCTTAAATTTGTGACAGCAAGTGAAATGGGTGGATCCAAGTCTCCCTGCCCCTCAATTCGGATTCATCCAGTTGTAGACAAATAGATCCATGAACATCTTTATTATTGTCATTTGAGCTGGAATCTTGATCATAACTGCATGGCTGCATAGCTCTGATATTGCTCACCATTTTACTTGCACTGTAATGTTAGCTTGGAGGTGTGAAATGCTGTAAGCTAGCGGGAGAGTTTAAACAAAGATTTAATGACATATCAACAGGGGTTACTTCGCACAAACAGTCAAACGTCATGATCCAATCAGTGATGTGCTTTGTTTTTTTATACCTTTTTTAACACTTAATTTTGATTTCTTAAAATTGCTTTCGTTTTTTGAAACATTTCCTTTTTCTTTTTTTTGGTTTTGGTTTGTGGAATTTTGATTTGACTTCTTCTTAAACTTGTTGTTTTTTATTATTTTTGCATATTTAATGTATTTGTGATCTTTATGTTTACGTGACTTAACCTTTAGGGCCACCATAGTTAACCCTTTCACACCATTAATGTTGCAGTGCCCCCTTGAATAACTGTCTTTTTGACATGCTGTAAATCTTCAGCCGTTCACACAATCACTGTGAATCAACTGATTCTGATGTGGAGAAAAGCGACTTTTCTTTCTGGCTTTACACCAATATGCAACATATTACTAATGTGGAATGCTGTGGCGCAAAGCTGCTTTTCTCCACAGAAGTATCAGCTTATAACCAGTAACCAGTGTTTGGTCTTTGTCTTTGCTGCTCCTGTCATTGAGAGTCCGTTTTGTTAATATCTAACTTATCGTTATCTTGTTTTGGTGTTCAAACATTATAAGTGTCTTCTTTAGCATTCTAGTGAGTAACCACTGCTGTCTAAGCAGTTTGCGACATAGTTACTTCCCCTTAGTCAAACACCGCTAGCCTTTGCTAAGTGCTAGCATGGCCTCCACCTCGTCTGCGTTCACTCCTCTGTCCTGCTCCATGTGCCAAATGTTCAGTTAAGATCCTGCCTCCTTTAGTGATGATAGTGGCAGATGTGTTAAGTGTAGCCTTATTTAGAGGCCAGGTTAGAGCAGTTAGAAGCGCGGCTACGCACATCGGATGCTAAGTTTGTTAGCCAAATTATTACCCGCAGTGCAGCTCGCAATACGATCGAAACTGCCGAGCACTCAAGCCCCTCCCGGGCAGCAGCCAGGGAAACCTCAGGTTGTACCGGTGGGAAGGAAACATAGTGCTAAACGTAAACACTTAGAGCTACTGAAGCTCCTGTCTTTGGTTGTGACCTCACCTTTGACTCTTCCAGCAACCCCAACTGTTTCCACAACTCCTACTGGATGAAGCCCATCTGCTACACTATTCAAACATGTCTTTGTTTATTTAATACTTAGCTGTTATCTTAACTTGTAGCTGTTTATTAGACATATACTTGTTATTCAACCATGTAGTTATAGAATGAATTAAGCTCACTTTTCTTTAATAGTTCTAGTACATCACCTGTCCGTCCGGGGTTGAGGATCTCTCCTTCATGTGGGCAACCCTGAGGTTTCTCAGTTTTTTCCACCCCAAAAGTTTTTCCTCACCGCAAAGGAGGGTTTAAGGGCAGAGATGTTTGTTCAGCTTAGTCTGTTTTATAATCAGCTATTGTTTACTTTTACATGTTTAATATTTTTTTTTGCTTCTTGCAATATATTGATAATCAGTCCAATGAGACGGCTATGGCTGTGATATTGGGCTACATAAATATAACTCAATTGAATTGAATTGAATTCAGAATTCACTGGAATTGCATTAATTGCGTTAGCAGTTGGAAATTTACTGTAGACAAAAGAATACAAACACTGGAGCTAAAGCTCTGGGGTTAAAGGATTTTGACAGATTTTTTTCATTCGCTCAAACTATCACCAGCATCGGGCGTGTGTGCTCAGAGTGCGTGCGCATACACCCAAACTGAATGGCTCAGATATGAATACTAGCAAAAAAAAACAACTAATAATTCTTAGCTTAGTGTTACATACATGTATGCACACAAATACTGGAATGAGACCTTCAGGGTAGCGAAGATTTTGTTTTTTCTCACAGAAAGGCTGGGGGCACCGCTGCGACCATGGATTTTTATTTTTTATTGAAAAATCCAGTCACACAGGTGATCAAATTGGTTACACTCTAGAGCCCTGCACATAGATGGCTGAGCAACCACAAGCAAAAAGGTTTAAAGTGTGTCTGTATTTTTCCAAAGTAAATGCAGACAATGCATGCTGTCTCAGATAAGAAATTTGTGGTTTGTAAGGTTGGTAATACCTGTAACCTGTCCAAACCCCACGCTAAAATACACCATATTCTAGCGGAGAGTTGTGCATCGTTTGCCCAAGTGAGATGTCTAGTCCCTCTCCTGTTTCAACAGGTGTGCATGCTAGTTGCACACAGGTGGAGAACAGGACGAAAGTGTTGTTATCAAAGCTAACTGCGTGTAATTTTAAATAATAGGAGAGGGAAACTAATACAGCCACCAGCGCTATAAAAACAATTATCATATAATATTAACAGGCTTATAGTTCTTATTGTGCCCACGTCTGACCTCCCCCTTTCACTTTCTGTAAGGGTGGCCTGAGCTGTATTTGAGAAATGGATGAATAAAGCCCTTTTTTTTCCAAAATGGTGCCTTTTCTGTAGGTTTTATCTCCATGTCACCCACTAGCCCAGGTTATAAAGAACAACAACATTAGTTACCATATCTTTGCAGATGACTCACAGATATATATTATAATGACTCCAGGAGACCGAGGCCCTGTACAGGCTCTTGGTAAATGCATTGAGGACATTGATGACTGGATGTGTCACAACTTAATTCAGTTAAACAAAAACAAAACTGAGTTTATTATCTTTGGGGCTAAACAGAAACAGTTGGACGCCATCACAGAGCTTCAATCTATTCATCCTAACACCACCAACCAGGCCAGAAACTTGGGTGTAATTGGTGGATACAGACCTTCAATTTAATAAACAGGTTAAGTAGTCACAAAATAAGCCTACTATCAACTCAAAAATATTTCAAGGATTAAAGATCTGATGTCTAATCAGCACCTGGAAAAACTAGTTCATGTTTTCATCTTTAGTTGACTTGACTACTGCAACAGTGTTTTCACTGGACTGCCAAAAAAAAAAAATCAATCAGGAAACTGCAACTTATTCAGAACTCAGCTGCTCGTGTTCTCACAGGAAGCAAAAAAGTAGAACCACATCAGTCCAGTTATGAGGTCTTTACACTGGCTGCCTGTCTGCCAGAGAATAGACTTTAAGGTTTCTAAAGCTTTGAATGGTTTATCACCAAAATACAAGACTGACCTCCTGACCCAGAACATACCATGAAGACATCTCCACTCATCTGGATTTTAGTCTTTTGTCAGTTCCTAGAGTCAAAACTAAACATGGAGAATCTGCATTCAGCTTCGATGCTCAACAGATCTGGAACAGACTGAAACACCCATTGTATTTAAATCCAAGTACCGAAGTCCACCTTTGACCCGACCTCACTTGCTGAGCAACCACTATGCACACCTAACTCCCCCCTTTCACTTTTTATAAGGCTGATCTGAAATGTCTGTGAAAAATTTGTTACAAGCATTTTTTTTTCAAAATGGCTTCTTTTCTGTTGGGTTTGTCTCCATAGCAACCATTTTGTCATTTGGTTGCCTGATGATACCGAACAGATCGACATAAGCTTCAGAAGAATTGGCAAAAGTAAACTTTAAAATGTCCTTAGCAATCAATGTTATTTGCTAGCCACGCCCACATTCCTAATGTATATTCATATCCTGTCTTATAATATTTTGTCCAGCTCTAATCAGGGATCAACATATTAATTTTCACAAAATTCCATCAAAATAAAAAACTCTGAGTAATAGGAATACACCGCTTTTGCGAACTCTGAACAACTTTGAACACCATTCAAAATCCAAAACTTATAATTACAATATATTTTTTTGCAATTGCTTCCCAATGATGCCCAGGAAATTAAAAGATGATCAACGAAAATCTCTAGGACGAGTTTTCGTTTGTAACTTTTTTTTTTAATTCAAGATTGAGGCCACTTCCACAGGTCAAAGGTCAATGAAACATCTGTGTTGGTAGTCAACTGTCAGAATGTTTCCGAAATTAAATTTAAACATAACAGATGCACTGAAGGAACATCATGCAGTAGTTTTTTTTTTCTCAGAAAACAAAAAAAAGCATAAATATTACAAACTAAAGCAAACGCTTTCAAGTTTCAAAAGAGAACATGAAAACAGAACTCTAAACTGTTTGATCAGTTCCATTTTAAAACAAAACTTTCATTCTACAAATCAATTCTAATGTTTTCAAGTTTTACAGAACAAACATTAAATTAACAAATTTTTTTGTCAACATCCTGTGAATAATCTAGGAACTAAAAGCAAATTCTCTATATTTCGTCTAGTTGTTTAGACTGTTGCTGCTGTGAAGGTCTGAACTTTGTTGTTTTTCTGGAGAATTATTCTTTATTTCAGTCTGAGATTGAACATGCATGATGACACTGCTTAGGGTGATAAAAAGGTTGGTAGGATTTCCAGTTTTAGAAGGAACATGTCTTCTGCACAATTTACAGTGCACTTTACTCTGTTTTTTTAGGATTTTAAATAAGTAAAATACCTCCACACAGGAGCCGTAATTTAATTTTTGAAACACTGGCCAAGTTGGCCGGTTGATAAAAAAAAAATCTTCCGGTCAAACATATATTTATCAGTCAAATTCTAACACTATTTTACACAGAAATCTTACTTTGATATTTTTCTGATTTTTTTTTTTTTTTTTTTTAGGAAAATTAAATTGCATTGTCGGAGGTGTGGTAAGAAATGAGGATGCTTGAATTTGGCCAAACTTCTTGGAATTTACTCAACAGCGAGGCACGGTTACGTCATGGCACTAAAACAGTCAAAGGCTCAAACAGGATCCTCTGATCATAATTCAAACACTTGGTGTCTTACACTACCACCTAGTGGGACTTTAACAGAAGTGTTTTCACTTACTGATCAGATTAATACTTTGGCATGCATCAAAGTAATTTATAAATGGTATGAACACATCTTTAATGTAATCTAACTGTAAACTCAAATTCAAACATGCTAAGGAAAATATTGTCTGACTTTAAACCGTGTACCTCGTGTGCAGACAGTAGAGAAAAAGAAAACAAAAGAAATTCACCAGAAGAAGAGCTAATACACATGACTAAGTTTACACAAAGATTTACTCTCCATGTGGTGACTAATCCTCTAACTTACTTGTCAAAGAGGAGAAAATCCTCACAACTGGCGAGCGTTAATTTTGGACCTTCCAAAATAAAAGTCTATCGCGATAGATAGATAATTTTTTTCAAATTAATAATTTTTTGGTTTATTTACTTTTGATGGCCCTCGATCTACTGTCACATCACTCAAGATCAACCAGTAGATTGCAATTGACGCAATGAGCACTCCTGATCTAAAGACAAAGAGATGTACAATGAGCCAAAACAACTTAGAGCTTTTGTCATCTTATTATTCTCCAAACCAATAGACTGAGGGTTCATGGCTTCAACACTGGCTACCTGACCTTTTTTTGGCAGGTGGCAATCTATGTTTAGGATGGATGTCCACCACCTATTGAGGAAGGTTGGAAGAGAGAGACAAAACAGCAGTAACAGTGCAAAATAAATTAACTATATCTTTTTCAGAAATCCAGTACGACCTAAAATCTTAATAAACAACCTGCAGGTGTTCTCATCTCTTCCTAACAGGAGGCTGACTTAAACACCATCTTTTTAAGAAGAATGTAAAGCGCCTCTCATATTTCTGTATTTTTCCACTGACAAAGTTGGTCTGAGAAGTGACAAAATGTCTTTAATAACCAAAATAAAAATCGACTCCAGTTGACTGTTTTTTTTAACTACTAATTTGATGGAATTTACTTGGATTAATGACCGTCTACAAAGTATTTTTTGTATTTTATACATTTTCTATAACCACACAGATTTAATATAACAACTTATTATTTAATCCTTTTTTTGATTGATTCCTGTTGGAGTTGCAACAACATTTGTTAGAATCACGCTAAATTGGCAATCAAAATACAACAGAAATTTTGTTTGGGAAGGATTTGTATGTTAATGATAAATATGTATGTAAACTACAGCTGTTTCTACAAATTATTTACATATTTCAAGTTACGTTGGAAGCTCCTGCACTTGATTTCAGGTCAAAATTTCTAGTTAAAAGTATTTTACTTTTCTTTAATTTGATTTTTCTTTCAAAGATGATAAAAAAAATTTTTGCTCAGTTTCTACTAAGTAAATATTTTACCCAAAAAAATAAACCAAAAAGGAATTATCTTTTGGATATTATGTACATGCAAAAAATATTTCAAAGACTTTGATAAAGTTGTTATGCCAAAACTTTTTTAAAACTTCAGTTTTTTTTTTTTAAGTTTGAGTTGATTGTTTTCACCATAGTTGCCATCTTTCTATTCTGTTGATATTATTTAGTTCTGTCCTCTTTTCTAACTTACTTCTACTCTCCTCCTCTCCTCTATTCTTTATCATTTATTTAGTTCTTCATGCCTTTGTTTGGTGCAGTGTGATTCATGTGTTGCCCCTCTCATTAAGTTCAGCAACACCGAAGCGTAAAAAAAATGAGTGAAAGCAGAAAAAGAAGCAAAATCAAGCGCTCTTGCCTCTTGCCGGTTCAAGTCCTGGCTGGGGGACTTGAAACAGTGTCATCAATGGGGGACCTTTCTGTGTGGAGTTTGCATGTTCTCCCCGTGCATGCGTGGGTTTTCTCCGGGTACTCCGGCTTTGGTTTGAGTTGTTTTAAAGATGTAAAGGAAATACAACAGAAAGTAGTTGCTGTTCTCCAGGCCACAAACAAAAGACATATTTGTGCCGTCTTTCCCTGGCCTACCAGGGGCACCTGGTGATGCTGCTATAAACTCAATGTCAGCATGGTCAGATGCACAGCCTCAGCATGGCTGGATGTACAGCTTCAAGCGTTTTTTTTTTTTTTTTTAAAGCATGGAACAGCAAAAATGGAAACACCATAAATAAGCGTAGAACAAGATTTTGCAAGGCAGAGTGGGGCTTATGGGTAATTAGCTAAAAATCCCTGTGCTTTCCAAATTTTCACAACTACTCCCTGGAGCCTCGATAGAATCACAGCAGCCACCCGCACTCTAACACAGAAGTGCAGACTTCCACATACATGTGCATAAACAGAACTGTCAGAAAACAGATCTGCACAGACAATGGAGGAAACTATGTCAGAATGACATATATTTCAGGCAAAAGTTTACAAAGATAATAACTGCAGCATGGAAAATTATACTTCTGCATCAAAGTCACACAGTAGTCACTAAATTAAAGTTGTGCTTTGACTATGAACACATTCAGCAAAACCAACGTCATCATGTCAGCATAAAAATGCCTCAGGGACAGACAACAGACCTGTTTGACAACAAAACTGATATCATTAACATTTATTTAAAAATAACAATTTCACTTTTTAATTACCCTTATTTCATCTTACAAAACGCAAAACAAATGTTAAAACATGACATACCAGTTATCCTTTTCAGCCTATGCTAGTTTTAAATTTTCCTGTGATGACAGACAAATACATAAGAACTGGTCAGCATCCATGTAACCATGGTAACCGGGAATCACTGTTCTTTGTAAGCTGATGGAGCTAAGGCTCCATATCTGACCTGCGGTCTGGACAGGAAAAGAGGAATCTCACTTCCTGAAAGTTCCAGATGGATCTACGGATGACGAGGCATCTCTTGTCTTCTCAGAGTGACCTCGGAAAAGCACGAGGACGTACAGGGGTAGTGAGAGGCGCACCGGCTAGTTAAAGCCACACTTGCGAATGCTAGAATACGAGAAACACTCTCCACCCCAGTGGGCCCTTCCAATCTGTACTCGCGCTTTAGCAAGCCATGTCCAACAATCTCCTTTCCGCTTCAAGAACACCCGAGTGAGAGTCACTACGGAGGGTGGACTTGAGCTTTAGCTTACCGACGGAGTCCCGAGGCTGTGATTTTAATGTAGCTTCCAAGCTAACTCCAGAAAGTGTTATGAACGCACTATCGTCCGCTTTCCACTGGTACCAAAACAGCCACACACTCAAAGCCATTATTTTTCCAGACAGTACAAAAATTACATTTCACTACTTCTGAAATAAATCTTGCTGAAATGACCCGAACCTGCCCTTCCCATACAGCTAGCAGGCGGGCTAACGTCAGCTAGTAAATACGCTCAGTATTTCACTTCTCTTACCTCATAGTTCAACGTCCATAATCATTCACAGGATTAATTAACGTATTTATGGTTCGTGTAACCAAATAAAAAGAATATATTATCCTAAACGGTGGCGGCTTGTCTCGAAAATCTTTTTTTGACAATCTTAACGGATAGGGAATAACACCCGACACAGCGACAGCTGGAAAATGGGGTACGCCAGATGGATCTCGCGAGATTTGATAGGCCATGAACGTAAAACATCGCGGTAGTCGTGATGAGTGGATAAACGTTTGTGTTGGATGCTACGGAAGCGAATGTAAGTCATATTTCAAAATAAAAGTTCATACCGGAAATATTTTTAATTTTCTAAATATAGATGCGTCAGTTGACTTAAAAATAAAATGACAACTCGATCCTCCCAACGGCTTTTTCTTTTTATTCTCCAACACTGCTCATTCTGTAACTTAGAGTGTTAAAGAAAATGGAATTTGAAATTTCAACCATTTCTGTAGTAAATATTGAAGAAATGAAGTCTTAACAAATAAAGATTCTTGTGTCA
>BSAI01000187.1:1476014-1508666 GCA_036245035.1 Adrianichthys oophorus | reverse complement strand
ACTGCCCATCTCTGGCGGCACCACTCAGCCGTGTCACAGTCTAAAAGTTGGACAGCTAAGCAGGTAACACAATCAAAACAGCAGTCTATCCCAGATATATTTCAAAGTCCTACAGTGTAACCTCGGAGAAACACAAGAAAATATCAGACACCATCGGAGTGTTTATTGCTAAAGGGTTTTTTCATTTAATGAAAACAGTTGATCCACAATACACTGTGCCATCCAATTCATATTTCATCAAAACAGTTATCTCTGCGCTTTATGAATATGCCTCCAAAGAGATTGAGGACGACTTAGCAAAAACGCACAACTTTGCACTGACCACGGACAACTGACCCTACCGGGCAACAGAGAGCTATCTCACTGTAACTGTTCATTACATGACGGGCTCAGACTGGCAAATTAAGAGGGCTGTACTGCAAACTCGTCCCCTGTATGAAAGTCATACAAGCTGTCAGAGGAGCTGAAAAAAGCGGTGACTGAGTGGAAGTTGGAGAGAACAAACATCACCATTCCAGTTACCACAGACAACGCTCCAAATATGGTGCAGTGCATGAGACAGTTCGAATGGGACCCCAAGAGGTGGTTTTGCTCATGTGATAAATATCACAGGCAAGAAGGCACTGTCAACACAGTTTCCCACCTCCTGGGGAAATTTAGAAATATCGCTTTTTTTCACAAAAGCACAGCAGCCCAATTGACTGTGAAGCAGGAAAGGTTAAACTTGCCTAAACACAAATTGATTCATGATGTCTCAACTTGGCGGAATACAGTTCATGACATGCGAAAGAGATACAGTGCATCCGGAAATATTCCCAGCGCCTCACTTCTTCCACATTTTATGATGCCACAGTCTTATTTCAAAATGGATTAAATCAGTTTTCTTCCTGAAAAATTCTTTGAAAAATATCTCATAGTGACAACATTGAAAAAGTTATTTTGAAATTGTAGCAAGTTTAATAAAAATGAAAAAAAGATATGCAGGGCTGCACGGTGGCGCAGTGGTTAGCGCTCCTGCCTCACAGCAAGAAGGTTCCCGGTTCAAGTCCTGGCTGTCACTAATGGGGGCCCTTTCTGTGTGGAGTTTGCATGTTCTCCCCGTGCATGCGTGGGTTTTCTCCGGGTACTCCGGCTTCCTCCCTCCGTCCAAAAACATGCTTCATAGGTTAATTGGTTACTCTAAATTGTCCGTAGGTGTGAGTGTGCATGGGTGTGTGATTGTGGCCCCTGCGACAGACTGGCGACCAGTCCAGGGGTGTACCCTGCCTTTGCCCATGAGTAGCCGGGTTAGGCTCCGGCAACCCCGTGACCCCGAAAGGGAAAAAGCGGTTTGGAAAATGAATGAATGGAAAAAAATGAATGAATGAATTAATTTCCAAAAGTATTCACGGCCTTTGCTGTGAAGCTCCAAAGTGAGCTGAGGTTTCTTCTGTTTCCACTGATGAGATGTTTCAGCTGCTTCATTGAAGCCAACCTGTGGTCAATCCAGTGGATTGGACAGGATTTGGAAAGGTACGTCCGTAAGTGGAAGAAGTTTGGAAACACCAGGACTCTCGCTAGATATGACCGGCCATCTAAGCAAAGTAATCAGAGGAGCAGGGTCCTGGTCAGGGAGCTGACCAATAACCTGTCAGAGCGTTCCTCTGTGGAAAGAGGAGAACCTTCCAGAAGAACAACCATCTCTGCAGCACTACACCAATCAGGCTTGTATGGTAGAGCGGCCAGACCGAAGCCCCTTCTTACTAAAAAGCACATGGAAGCCAAAAAGGCCCCTGAATGACACTCAGACCACGAGAAACAAAGTTCTGTGGTCTGACCAGACTAGAATAGAACTTTTTGGAGTGAATGGCAGGCGTCATGCTTGGATAAAAACCAGGAACCACTCATCACCAGGACAATACCATCCCTACAGTGAAGCACGGTGGTGGCAGCATCATGCTGTGGGGATGTTTTTGGGTAGCAGGAACTGGAAGACTCGTCGGGATAGAAGCAAAGCTGACTGCAACAATGTACAGAGACATCCTGATGAAAATCTGCTCCAGAGCGCTCCGGACCTCAGACTGGAGCGAAACATTTGCAGGAAGAAAACTGATTTCATTCATCTTGAAATAAGGCTGTGACATAAAATGTAGAATAAGTGAGGTGCTGGGAATACTTTCCAGATGTGAAACAACCCCTACCACATCACTAATTCTCCCTCTGAAGGAAAAGATTCTCAGATCCAGTAAATGAAAGTCCAACAATAAAAGAAGCCAAAGCAGCAATTGCACAGGACCTGAAAAAAAGATACACAGGTCCAGATCATCAAAGATCTACAGAGACTGGCAGAGACAGAACCGTCAACAGAAAAGGGACAACATGCAGCTGAAAAGAAGACAGAGCTTTTTAGAGAGGTTTTCAAAACTGATAAACAGGTCCGATCCCTTTCTGTGAAAGTTGAGGAGGTCAGCGCGTACAGGCTTGAGTCTCGTATTCATATTGATGCCGACTCTTTCATGTGGTGGAATGCAAGCGAGTCCAAGTTTTCTCATGTTTCTAAACTTGCACAGCGCCACCTGTGTCCCGGGAACCTTCATTGCAAGAGAGAGAATTTGTTCCACTGCCGGGGACATTGCTAATGCAAAGCGCTCTTGTCTTGCTGCAGGAAATGTAAACAAGATTATCTTTTTGCAAAAAAATCTGAAGGTACATAAATACATGACTGACAGCTATGAGATACTACACTTTACTTGTGTTGCTGTTATTTATATGGAATAAGTATGTTCTAAATCTTTTAAATTGGTTTAGTTTAGATTGTGTATGACATTCAACTGTCAAAACTTAAGAGCACTGCTTAAATTGTTGCAGTTTATTATATTAATGTTTACCAGTATTGAGACCTGACACACTTTTACATTTGATGACATTGTATTACAAGTTATGTTTACAAGTTTAAGAGTTGTGTTTAAATGTGATTCTGAAATAAATCACTTAAGTGCCAAGAGCTGTGCACTTGGGGAAAAAAAATAATTTTTTTTTGTTGTGTTGTTAGTGTTTGCAAAATAAATCAAAATCTCTGAAATAGTAGGATTTCAGATTTTTTGTTCAATACGTATCAAACCGTGACCCTTGTATTGAGGTGTGCATCAAACCTTCAGTAAACTGTATCTCTATGTTCAGCCATGATAACTATTACTGCATCACCCAAGTGACTCTTTTTACTACTGATACTAACATCATTAACTACGATTACTACTAATATTATAACCACCAATTTTGGCATTTACTAATATTCTACATTATTTTTTCTTACTATCACATGACAGGAGCAATTGAAATGAAACTGAAATAAACAATTTCATTCAGAGAATACATGAATGCAGAATAAACTCACTAAAGTACTGCCCTTTCCTTTGAAGTGGTCAGCATCCTAATGTGACGAGGTTCGTTTCAGATGGAAACAGTTGTCATCACAAACGCTTTTCTGATCTGTACACTTTGATTTGGATTCAACAGAACCGCTAATGAACCGGGTAAGGCCTAGCAGAACCACGACTCTGCATCAGTTTTTAGCTTACCGCAACTTTTCAGCTGCAAGTTCGACCCTTAGCTGTAGAACTTTGGGTCCAAGGCCTGGTTAAACTTACCAAACCGAACTCAGAACACGCCCGAGCATCACGCAGCTCCGGCTGGGGGCGGTCAGCTCGGCGTCCCCCGAAGCCGTCGTTAGCACTAGCACAGCTAGCGCCAACCCCGGAACAGCATCCGCGTACGAACTCGCTCCTCGAACCCTTCTTGAATGTTCTGCTCAGCATGAGGCGGTAGGATTCATGCAACACAATTCTACACGGGTTCCCAGGAAAGTCCGGTCTAGAGGAGCTGGCAGAACCGGAGCTAGCCACCGGGTACAGGAGCCGCCCGAGGACCCACAGGCCCTGTGAGCTCGGATCCACAACAGGAAGCAAGAACCCCTACTACTCAATGAGATCTGAACCGCCAACCCTCTGACTGGCAGCAAAGGACGTGGGACTCCGGAACCAGAACCCTACGTAAAGTTCTGGCGTCATTGCTTAGATGGCCATCTTGGCTGTGACGGAGCCCCGCCTCCTTTCTCCCTCCCCCTTTGTCGGCGAAGTGACTTTGAAGTTGGATGTTTGGTAAAGATCACTTTAGATTTTATAGATGAACCAGAACGTATAAAGAAGGTCAGCAAAGACCGAGTTACTGACCCTGAAACAGCACTTCATGAAATGAGTGCATGCTTGAATCTCTGTGGACTGTGTGTGATGTTTGCAGATGACATCGTGATCTGTAGTGAGAGCAGGAACATCCAGAGATGATTTATTCTGGCAATGACAGGCATGAAGGAAGAGCATCTGTGTGTAAATGAGGGACACTTAGGCTATTGGGAGCAGACGGTGCAGGACTTGGGTCAGGAGTCCAGAAAAACAGAGTGTGGGAATTAAGTTAAGAGCAAAGTTCCAGCAGGTGGAGGAAGGTTTCAGGTGCGAAAAAAAGGTGAAGGAGACTGGAGATGACTGCAGTCATGTTGTTCATTTCGAGACAGACAAACAGCTGGTAGCAGAGCGGAAGATGTTGAAGTTCTCTTTGCGAGTGACCAGGATGGATAGGATCAGAAAGAATCCATCAAAAGAAAAGATCACGGTAGATGTTCCGGGGATCAATGCAGGGAAACCGATTGTTTGGACACATTGAGGAGGACATGAGGGTAATTCATATGAGTGAGGAGGATGTGGAGCAGAGGATTAGATAGATGCCAATGATGTGCTGTGGTGACTGAAAGCAAAGCAGCAGCATATCTGAATTATTAACACTTCTTTCATTTAGGAAGAGCAAGAAAAATGTTGCATTTTCGTAAAATGTCAGTCTTATATGTACTACATTTTATCGTTTCATAGTACTAAAGTGATGTACGCTGAGACAGTACTAGACAGAGTGGAATCATTCTGCAAGTGCCAAAACAGGAACCCAAAACCTAAGTCATCATAACCATCCCTCAGAGTGTGTCCAGGTATCCAACTGAGCCAGAAGACTCCACATTTTTGTTTTTTTGGAAAGAAGAGGTTTTACCTGCGGTTAGCTGAGCAGTGTCTCCTGGGATCACTTCCTGCTCTATACATGAAATTTCAAGGAGGTGCCATCACAGTAAAGCTACAGGTTTGACTAAAATCCACTCAGTGAAGAGGCTGCTTGCCTTCTTCATTTATGTTGAAACTATAATCCCATTTATTTAAAAGTTTATTTCAGAAAAATGTTTGTGGTGGTGTTCTCAACACACAGACTGTCTTATCCATTAACCAAGTGATTAAAAAAATAAATACATAACGCAGCAGTGTGAGCACCAAAATCAATGGACTGGATTGCAGGCACTTACCACCACAAAACGTAGAGCAATGATCAGAAATAATGAGACCAGCAAGCCCTTTTAGTGTTTTCAGTCTTTATTAAGTAAACTCTAAACTTTAGTATTGCTTCACCTTCTTCCTCCCAGCCTAAACATCTTCTTCTACATCAAATACACAGACTGCTTCAGATCAGCTACTCTCTGAAAGATTACAAAAATAGGACAGTACATTTTTCTTTTTTACAAAGTCATCTTCACCTGTAAGGTCCACAACCAAATGGGCCAGTTCAGAACCACAGCAGCTGCCTGGACAAAGTGAACTTGTCAAGATTTTGAAAAGTCAAAGCACCACATTTAAAAAGCACAGCTATGTCTGCCATGGGTCCGGCTCAGTGTTGGGAATCATGTGCCGGAGCCCGGGAAACCTGGAGTAATGCTTAGGGAACAGCAAGAGGAACTTTTGAGGAAACACCAGAAGAAAGCGCTGAGAACAGCCAAAGGAACACTGAGGGAAAAGCCAGAGGAGATGTCGGAGAATGCTTGCAGAACAGCTCGAGTAATGCTTGGGATATTGCACGGCACTTCTTTGGTTTGGTGCAACAGCAGACTGGTCAGGGGTGCAGAACTTTGTTCCAGGGAACACCAGCAGTAAGTCCAGAACTTACAATATCAAATCTGTACAGGAACTCCTTAGAACCTGAAGACAGAACTTGAATTTGCAGATCAAATGTAACCTGGCAATGGTGGAGTGGCTGCTTCTTGGGGCAATGTTGAAACCCAGACTGATCAGCTAACTTTCCTTTTTTTTTTTTTTAAATGTAAAGACTAAAGAAATGAAGAGATGCTCTGAGGAACTTGGACCTGGACCAGGACAAGCCTGCAAAATGATGGTGCTTCGGAAGAGGAAAGTTTTTACAACGCTCTTTACACTTATGATGCTATAGAAACCCATCAATACTGAAACATCCCCCCATATAAACAGTACCATATTGTAGATGTTCAGACCTACAGTAACCCCCCCCTCCCACCATCATTCTGGACTGGAATGTGAGGGTATGAAAATAGTGGACGGGTCGACAACAATGAGGACATGCTCACATTAAGATCTTGGTGGTCCAAGAACCAGGGCCAGCCTCTCCCCTGTCTGGACAAGAGTGGTCACACGACTGTGCTGGTGTACTGCTCAGGGAGAGAACGTGGCCATCTCCAGGGAGATGCGCTGCCACAGCTCCTTAGTCTGCTTGCCTCTCTTCAGATTCTGCAACACGTCATTGAACTGCATCACACCCACGGGGGTCAGGCAGAAGGCCCCCCGAGCGCTGCGGATGATGTTGACAAAGTCGTCATAGTCGGCGGGGGTCAGGTGGATGAGACGGTGGTGGATGTACTGCAGAGAAGAGAGTTGGAGTCAGAGCCGACACAAGAACATGCAGCCACAACCCTTCTAAAGTTTGGGTCTGGGGGGACAAAACACAAGTTGTTAAAAAACAGGCAGTGCTTTAAGCGGGCCGGTACTCCGGGACTGCTAAAAATAGCTCGTTAGAGTCCCACTACTTTCTCAAGCCACAAGTACTCCCAGTACTCAGTTCCTATTTGTATTTTTTTAAAGATAGGAACAACATAACTAAAGTAACAGTACGGAATTAACAGTACAGGTCATCCTATGCCCACTCACTGACAGCATTAGGTATCAATCATCAACATGTTCAACTGGGGCATCGGTTAGTATGCGCGTTAGCTTCATTTTTGAATGCGCTCAATGGTGGTCATCGTCCTCTCACTCATGATGCAGAAAGAAACATCACAGGGCAAAATAACTAAGGGCCAGACAACAGAACAAAGACAAAAACTCACACTTCAACCCAATCCAGCCAGACAAACAACAGGAATGGTATCCCATAATTCCTTATGCTGCCAGATCTGACAGCAGGCCCAATGTGTCAGTGACCATCACTACTCTACATTAGTCGTGTTTGAGATGACCCAGGCGGACGCAGCGCTGCGCAGATCAACGGGTGCGCGGTGTATGTGACCTCGTCTTTGGCTCTTCCAGCAACCCCAACTGTTTCCACAACTCCTACTGGATGAAGCCCATCTGCTACTCTATTCAAACATGTCTTTGTTTATTTAATACTTAGCTGTTATCTTAACTTGTAGCTGTTTATTAGACATATACTTGTTATTCAACCATATAGTTATAGAATGAATTAAGATCACTTTTCTTTAATAGTTCTAGTACATCACCTGTCCGTCCGGGGTTGAGGATCTCTCCTTCAAGTGGGCAACCCTGAGGTTTCTTAGTGTTTTTTCCCCCCCAAAAAAGAGAGAGGGTTTTTTTTTATGAATTTTTCCTCACCGAGAAGGAGGGTGTAAGGACAGAGATGTTTGTTCAGCTTAGTCTGTTTTACAGCCAGCTATTGTTTACTTTTACTTTTGCTTCTTGCAATATATTGATAATCAGTCCAATGAGACGGCTATGGCTGTGATATTGGGCTATATAAATAAAATTGAATTGAATGCTAGTTAGCTTTTCTCACCAACGTCACATACCAATCATCATCAAAATATCAGGAGAAAGGGGCGGGTGCAGGAGCCTGTTTAGGGAGTGCAGCTGTTAGACTACAACAGTCACATTCCAAACTGTGCTATGGCTAAGACCCAGGAGCTGTCAAAGCACATCAGGAACAAAATGGTAGACCTGCACCAGGTTGGAAAAGCGGAATCTGCACTAGGTAAGCAGCTTGGTGTGAAGAAATCAACTGTGGAAGCAATTATTAGGAAATGGAAGACATACAAGAAGACCACTGATCATCTCCCTCCATCAAGGGCTTCCTGCAAGACCTCACTCCGTGGGGTTAAAATGATCACTGAAGCAGTGATTAAAAACCCCCAAATCACACTGTGAACCAGTGAATGACCTGCACAGAGATGGGACCAAAGTAACAAAGACTACCGCCAGTAATATATTATGCAACCAGGAACTCATATCCTGCAGTGCGAGATGTGTCCTCCTGTTAAAGCCAGTCCATGTCCAGACCTGTCATAAGTCTGCCAGAGTAGTGAATAAAGTTTGACTTTGTTTTACTTGACGGGGACAGAGTGGGAGGAGTGATTGTCGTCCATGCTGATGAGCAGGAGGAACTGCAGGTAGTGCTTCTGTATTTGGGTCACTGTACAGTGGAGCACCTTACTGTTTTAACCAAGGAGGAGATTTGCATGTTAAACACTAGATCATGTGAAAATTCTCTCGGGAGGTAATACAGCTGCATGCCCATGACTAGAAACTCAATGTCCCGGGTGCAGAGTTGTTCCTTTACACAGATGTGACCCGTTTTGAAACATCTCCCCACCCAGAGTCTCCTGCATCTCCTCTTTTCCCTCTCCTCCTCGCTTCTGTCCATATGGGAAAGTTTAACCCCTCCAGGGACACAGTCCATGAAAGTTATTGACCAATAACTTCAGAATTTTCTACCCAAGCTGAGTCAAGACAGGTTCTGTAGCAGTGAGTCAAAGCCCAGTGTTAGGGCCTAAATCTCCCATACCATTAGTCACGGTCAACATTTTGTTCCCTCTGGACTTTGTAGGTGCCAGAGAATTCTTTTTGCAAATAGGACTGCCCATTTCCATCTGATTAGATAATTTTTCATATTTAAAAACCACTTTTTTGGGTCCCTGTTTGACATACTTTTACGAGTCTTTACAGATTTATGTGCATATCCCATCTGGACCGCCACAAATCCAATGTTTTCACTCATTTTGCACAATTCTATTCCGTTTTTGTAAAACAATTAATGCAAACTAGAGGGGTATGGTCATCTGCTTTACAATGCTACAACTCCTTAACAGATCAACTTCACCTCACCAAAATTTATAGAGTACTTCTTTGATGAGTGATAGCGGCCATATATAGCGACCGTATGCCTCAGTTGGCTGCGTGTAGGATTGGCACATAGGAAACCAGGGTTTGTTTCCCAGGGGGAGCGACAAACCTACTTGACTATACCTATACTTGACTGTATATGACAACTGGACTGAATGACCCCTCACATTCCAATTACAAAGTACCTGGTGGCTTCAAGAAGTCAAAATCCCAATGACTTCTATAAAGAAACAAACAGCTATGACTTAGTCATTTTATTTGTCAGAATGCCCATCCTTGCTCTGATACCTTCTTCCCAACATCTTCTTTCTAATCCTATTTTTTTCATGATATTTTATCTTGATTGCAACTTATTCAAGTTATAAACTGACTTATCAGAAGCTTCAGTAAAAGCATGTGGTGCTCGCTTGCCCCCACCTCAAATGTTGGATTGACAGCTTTCTCCAGAGCTGTGAA
Source organism: Adrianichthys oophorus (assembly GCA_036245035.1). Classification (NCBI taxonomy): domain Eukaryota; kingdom Metazoa; phylum Chordata; class Actinopteri; order Beloniformes; family Adrianichthyidae; genus Adrianichthys; species Adrianichthys oophorus. The sequence goes on along the minus strand of BSAI01000187.1, from coordinate 1,498,986 downwards.
AGTTTCATGACAGTGTCCAATAGGTGGACAGCAAAAGATACAGTTTCGTTTAAAATTAACAACTGTACAAAATATTATTTTTTAAACTAGCTTTCATGTGCGGTCTGGTGGAATTTTTGAGAGGATTTTTCCTCTGTGGATAATCCATTGTATTTCCAGATTTAAGAGAAAATGAGACACAAATCTGTTTCAGTGAAGCTTTCTATAATGTAATCATAATCATCATCCTTGACCAGTTACTTTTTAACATCTACATGCTTCCTCTGGGGAATGTCATCAGGAGGCACAACATCAGCTTTCATAGCTATGCTGATGATACCCTGCTGTACATAGCTATGTCTCCTGATGACACAAGACCAGGAGAACCAATATCACCCCAATATTAAAATCCCTGCATTGGCTCCCCATAAGCTTCAGGATTGATTTTAAGATACTTTTGTTTTTTTTAATGTCTTAACGGTCTTGCGCCTTCTCATCTGTCTAATCTTTTAGTTAAATATGAACCCTTGTGCACCCCGAGAGCCTCTGGCACTGGTCCACTAATCGTTCAAGCTGTAAAGACCAAAACTTACGGAGAGGCATCTTTTCAGCATTATGGCCCTCGTTTGTGGAACGGTCTGCCAGAGGATCTAAGAGCTGCAGAGAGCATAGATGTTTTTAAGAAAAGGCTCAAGACCCACCTTTTTAAACTGGCTTTTACTTTTTTTATTTTAGCATGTTTTATCAATTTACATGAAATGATTAATTTATTTTCTAATTCCTCATTACAATGTTTAATTGTCGTTTTTTTGCTTTCATCAATATGTTTTACTTTTTTATTTCATATTACTTACATTTTTATTTCTGATACTTCCTCATTTGGGTTTCTGTCTCTCTGGGTCGGCTGCTGTTCAGCCGCTGCAGCTGTCGATGGGAACCTGCATCGCCGCCTAGCTGTGGTCGCTGCGTTTGGTTGGCTATGTCGATATTCACAGAGAGGGAGGTCACAACTATTAGCGTTTCTTACAACAAACGTTACCTCGTCCTCGGCCTTGTTCACATTGTCTATGTCCATCGGTAAGGGCTGGGTGGTGTGAAAGGGGTGGGGGGTTGTGTGTGGATCTGGAGGAGGGGGCTCTATGTTCATTTATGCTGCTGATTTTTATTTTATTTAATGTGTAAAGCCCTTTGTGTTATGCTCTCTATGAAAAGTAAATAAAGATTGATTTGATAAGATATACTGGCTCTTTCTTTAGAAGTCACCGCTTCCTTCCTACCGGCATGTCATTAATTCCTCAACAACAGGAGCCTTGCCCGCTGCTTTTCAGGACTCCCACTGGTTTGCTCTGAAAGGCTTGGTTTCCCCTCTGTCCTGATAATATGTTGTCTTCACTTTCTTCCACCTGCTTAGAGATCTTGAAGACTATTGCTCCAAATTATCCTCTACCTATAGATGCACACTTAAGCATTCTATTCTATACCTCCCTTGTTATTAGAAGTCATCCAAACCAAGAGCTGATCCCTGGTTAGACAACAACACAAACACCGTTTGACAACATTGAAGACAGACATTTCAAAAGAGTCCTTAGCCTAATATCAAAGCTGTGTCAGAGAGGATCAAGCACAGTATTTTGCAGACTTCATCGCCAGCAACAATTGCCGTCCAAGAGTGTTATTTTATGCAATGATACCCCTGTAAACCTACAGTCCTCAGCCATAGCAGATGTCTGTTAACTGTTGAAGGGGACTCTGTCAAACAGATGACAACTTCAACATTCGTAGACATTTTTTAGTAGTATATCCTGTTTCTGATCTGTTTGATCATTTTAAGTTGATCTGCCTTCAACTCTGGCTCAGACTGTCAAATCCCCAAAACCCATAAATAGCTGTCTAGATGTGATTCCTGCTAAGATTCTATTGCAGGACTTGGATGTTTGAATTGTATTAACTCTTCCTTGTGCTAGAGGTCCACAATTACATTGCTGTGACAGTTGATGCAAAACAGGTTGTTGTTCCATCCACATCTCTCACAACTTTATAACCTTGCCCCCTACAGAGTTTTGCGCTTGTACCTGCAGGTAGGCCTGCTGGCAGCGCTGGACGAGCTGGTGAAAGGCAGGGGTGCGAAGGTGTGCATGGATGTGGGCGGGGTTCAGTCTTTGCAGAGCCTCCATGATGATCTCTTGCAGGACAAATGGACTCAGGACCCCTTTTGCAGCTCCCACACAAAACTGGTACACATAGTTTACTCCTGAAAACAGGAGGGACAGCAAGATTAGGGAGAGCATATTACATACATGTGTCTTTGTATCTATTGATCTTAACTCACCTAGCCTGGCTGCAAGTCCAAGCAGCCACTTCACATCCTCGGTGTAGGGGGGGCTCCTTGAGAAATTGTTGGGATGGTCATTGTGGGCCCTTCTGCCCAGCATCTCCAGAGCCAGCATACCTACACAAAATCACATGTCAGTGCATCCACTCGACTGCAAAGACATCATCACAGCAGGGCGGGATTCCTCACCAACTCTGTATGCAGAGTGCAGGTAGTGAAAGCCTTGCTGGCTGATTGGCTGGCTGTGCTGTTCATCTTCTGCTGGGAAGGACGCACTAACAAAGGAAGGCTGGGGGGCGACAGCTGGCAGAGAAGCAGCCTGGATGGCTTGGATGGAGGGACCAGAGTGAACGCTACCCACTGCAGGACAACAGAGTCTGTGTCTGGGACTGAACAGTCTGCAGCGAAAAGCTTGTGTAGGAGGAGTTCTGACCTGCAACGGTAGTGGTCAGGGGAAGGCCCGTTTCTGTGTGGTAGGGGTGGACAGCAATCTGAGTCATAGATGGAACAGGAACACCAGGAAAAGTGACAGCTGTGGCTGCCAAAGGCTGTTGGGGATTTGTGGCCACAGAGAAAGGGTACTGGGCTCCAATGAAAGCCGGGTGCATTCCCTGAGAACACACATGTACAACTAAACCTTAAGAGAACAAAGTTCAGTAATAATGTAGGGTACAAACACACACACGTTGTTCTAACAAAAACCACACAAAAAAACAAACACTTTCAAAAACTAGACAAAGGGGAAAAGTCGAGGCAAACTAACATCTAAAGAACAAAAACACAATCTCAGAAGGACAAAAAAGCATAAAAAGAACACAGAGGAGAAAAAAAAATCTGAAAGACAAAAATCCAAAGCACCAGTTCTTTAGTTGTATGAAAAACTTCTAATAAAGTTGTATACACTATGTACTCGTGTTTATTGTTTGTCTGGTAAATTCATCTAGACACTAAAGAAAAACAGTAAGAGACCACACCAACAAGCAAAGGTTCTTGTGCACAAGCGAGAAACTAGTATGCTGGGAAGAAGCCAGCTTCTCAAAGGACCGTTTCTCATCTTGCTCCTTTTATTTCAAATTCAAGTGGGAGGTTCCAACATTCAAACAGAGTAGAAACGTTCACGAGAGCGTTGAATAATGAACCCTTCATATCTGCTCAGGACAGTGACATCAAACCCCCCATCCTAGTTTGGGAAAGGAAACAGGTGGTAAAACACAGAACTGTAGCCAAAAGGTCATCTATCAACTTTAAAAAATAACATAAAATTCACTGGTGTCCCTGGCAGACATCGAATCCTGTTTACCTTTGTCAGAGATGGATAACACATCGGCGTAAGGGTGGGGTCATCTGGACCCCACAGCACAAGGGCTAAAAACATAGCTGCTAGCTCCTCCCACATACGGCCAGGGTGGCAAGCTTAAGGAACACATTTTTGGCAACGGGGCGAGAACAGAAAGAGAGGCGGCTGACAAGAATTCGCCACACGCATGTGAACGCAGCATAATCATGGATTGGATTTTTCTGCGCTTTTGCAAACGCTCAAGGCGCTTACAATGTATATCCATTATTCATTCATACTTGGTGATGGTAAGGTACTGATGTATCCACAGTCGCCCTGTGACTGACTGACAGAGGCGTGGCTGCCAGTACACACCAAACAGCCCCTCTGACCATCACCGGTACATTCACACACCAGTGGAGCCACAATGGAGGCAAGGACGGTTAGGTGCTTTGCCCAAGGACACAACGACGATTGAAGGGAGCGGGGATCGAACTGCCAATCCTTCGATCATTGGCCGACCTGCTTAACCACCTGAACCTCCCTCCCTACAAGAAACATGCCTGACTTGATGCAAACATTTACTTTGTGGGATGAGAGTGTCATACCCTATAGCACCTGAGCTCCTGTGCATTTTCTGAACCGTAACACAAATACCGGAAGCTGCAGGTTCACTTTCTAAAGTTGGGCCAAAGCAGCCCCATTCATTAGGATGTTTTTCAACCCAGTTTCCTCAACATGTTTAATCCCTCACCTGTCCGTATGAAGCCCCAGAGACTGGGAAGACAGCCGGTCGTTGAACGTGCTGTATGGGATGTCCCAGATACTGTGGGGTGCAGACAGTGGGAAGGTGGGCCTGGATGGTGGTGTAGGGGTGCAGTCCTTGGGTATGAGGGTGGGTCAAGGCCTGACCGGGCAGAGCATGAGGCTGATAAATGGTGGATCCCACAGAAATGACCGGCACCACTGCAGTGGCAGTGACCGAGGCTGTGACTGCAACTCCCCCAGACTCTGAATTGCTTCCACTGTCCAGAACACTGCAGCTGGAGTCAGGAGGCCTCCTTCCTGTCCCGCCATTTGCTCCGCAGCGCCCAGAGGTCTCCCGCTGCTGAATCGAGCCCCCGCCCACTGACTGCTCATAGAGCCAGTACCATTGATGAGCCACTTCAAAGAGAACCTCGGGATACACCCCGCCACCTTTCGCCGCTTCCTCTACTGCCATACAAGCCTTCTCCAACATCAAATTGTCCTGAGGGAACACAAAGGAGGGAGGAAGTTAGACAAGGCTGGATGTCGACGAATCACTGTAAAACAGATGGAGGGTTACGTTTGGCAGATATGACAACCTTCAGTATTTAAATCTATTCATGAAGCACCACACAAACAGTACTGAAGTTTAAGTCTGTTCCAAAAATCGTTTGTTTCCTAAGAGTCGAAAAAGAGTCGGAGGCTTCTGGTCCGCTAATGTCATGTCTGAAGGTTGTATGATTGTTTGCTTGCTTTCAATCCAATTGGTGGAACACTTGGGCTTGCAGACGTGGTACAGTGCCAGTCTCTGGACACAGTGGTGCTGTGAGCACCAAAGATGAGTACATTGTCTAGTAAAAAGGACCTGCAACCTACTGACCCTACACACAGACAAAACAGAGGCTTTAGAAAAATCCATTAAATAAAGATTTTTGTACAATAGATGACAACATAAAGGTCTTTCTGGTAAGACAGTAATGGTAAGTACCTGCCGTACAGACAAAACACAGGTCAAACAAACGGTTACATATGGGTGATGCTATGACAGGTCTCATAGCAGACAGAAGAGCTAAACGCTGTGACAATGTACAAAGGAGCTTTTTCCACCTACCTGCACACTTGACTGTTCTATTCAGTGTAAATGTTCTAGATCATCTTCTGTGTCATTCTCTTTTCCTATGTCATGATGCTATTCTTGTGCTAAATAAATAAATACAAAATACTACAATAAGTAATTGTGCCCCAGCAGGAATGGTAAAGAACATTATGGTGCAGTTTAATGAATAAAACCAGAAACAAAAAACAATTAACCCTGATGTCCTACAGTGTGTTCCAAATTATGATGCAAATTGTACTTCAGTGTCAAAAAGATAAAACTCTGTTTTTTTAATGAAACTCATGGATGATATTGTACCTCAGGCCTCTTTGGATCACTGACATTAATCTCAGACACCTGTGATCTTTAGTTTTCAGGTGAGTTCAGTTAAAAGAAAAACTAGTAAAGAAGGACGTTCCACATTATTAAGCAGACAAACATTTTTAAGCAATGCACGGTGGTGCAGCGGTTAGCGCTCCTGCCTCACAGCAAGAAGGTTCCCGGTTCAAGTCCCCCAGACGGGGGACCTTTCTGTGTGGAGTTTGCATGTTCTCCTCGTGCATGCTGGGATTTTCTCCAGGGACTCCGGCTTCCTCCCACCCTCCAAAAACATGCTTCATAGGTTCATTGGTCACTTTACATTGTCCCTAGGTGTGGATGTGAGTGTGCATGGGTATGTGATTTTGGCACTGTGACAGACTGGCGACCTGTCCAGGGGTGTCCCTGCCTTCGCCCACACGTGCTGGGTTAAGATCAGGCACCCCCGTGACCCCGAAAGGGACAAAACAGGTTTAGAAAATGGATGGATGGAACATTTTCAAGCAGTAAGGGAAAAGGTATGAAAATCTTGGATAACTCATGAAAACGTAAGCATGATCATCGTACTATTAAGAGATTAGTGTCTGATTCAGAGCACACACACAGGTTCATGCAGATAAAGGCAGAATGACAAAGGTTTCAGACAAATACATGTCTGTGGAGTCCCACCAACATCAAGCTATAGGATCCTCCAGAGGCTGCAGTTCTACAGAAACCTTCTACTGCCCCATTAAAATATTTGTTACAAACCTACTTTTCTTTGTCTTGAAAACAACACTTCCCCTGTAACTTACTGTCAAAGTTTTGTATTCAAGACAAGAAAAGTGGTATTCAAAACAGACTAGGTAAGCAATTCTCAACAGAAAAACGTAACACATCAAACTAAATGTTACATTCATATTTTTGTTTTTTTGGAGCCACACTGAACTGCTAGACATTTAACATTGTTCCTCGGTTCAATATGTCTGTATCTTATAAAAAAGATGCTGATATGAGATATGAAACACAGTCAGTAGGTGGTAAATATATTTGGGTTCATGTGTTTGTAGATCATCATCAACCACAAACTTATCTGCACATCACTGGTCTGTGGTGATGGCATTTCATATCCAGACTTTGACCTGGTTCCCTTCCATCTCCGGGTTACGACAACTGCAAACGTGGTAAACTAGGTTTTTGTTCTCGAGAAATCATTTGGGATTTTGGAAGTGGGGATACATGAGCTCAGAGGCAATTTACCTAATATGCTTACAAAATATTAAGAAATAAATACAGTGTCTAAAAGCACACATGGTCTGTGTAAATAATATTACTCTGTTGTTGAAAAGACGTGAAACATTCAATGGCAGGACTTGGAGGTAACTTGGGACTTTCCTGCTTTGACTTGGTACTTGCAAAACAATAACTTGGTCCCACCTCTGATTATTGGAGCAAACATGTAAAAATTCTCAAAGAAAAACCTGTTCAAAGTGACACCAACTTCAACATTCTGGATGGAGATGCAGATTTCCTCTTCCAGTAGGACCTGGCCCCTGCTCATCCTACTGAAGGATTGAAGATAATCCCTTTGAAAATACTTTATTTTGATTGATTTGATTAGACCATAACCTCTGCTTTTATCTTTTGGCAAAAAGGGGAAGTACATTGTGATTTCTCCACAGTATTTTATTTTTCTGAAATTCTGTTTTTGTGGGTTTTATTAACTAAACACCAATTTATCTACAAATAAACATACAAACACTAAAAACAAATCAACAGCCAGCCCCAAAGCTGTCACTGCAGCTAATGGTGGAACTAACTGCTACTGACTTGGTCAATGTTTGTTTTTGGGGCTCTTTTTAATATCGTCTTCCTTTTGGGATAATAAATTTTAAAATAACGAAAATGTTTTGCAGCAAGTTTCTACTCCTTCCTTATTAGTAATATCACAGAGAACTTTATGTATATAGAAAAATCAAAAGAAATAGGAAAAGTACACATGTAAAAACAATACCCCTAACTTATTGTAAGCAGTGTGTATAAGAAAACATTTGTCACTCCTGCCCAACAACCCTGCAGGAGGAACTGCAAGAGACAAACACTGTGGGACTTGACAAATGTGAAAATTTGGGGCCTCTGCAGTACAAGCCAGGGACATCAACTGGAAGCATCAGAACATGGATGTCATCTTGCTGACAGCTAAGGAAAGTTGTGCAGAAAGTTGAGCAGTTTTGTTTATACCAGGGGTCACCAACATTTATGTCATGAAGTGCCAATCTGAAATTTTCTCCTTAACAACTGTGCCATCACCAACTATAATGCAAACTCTGTTGTCTTTCACCTTTCGGCCTGTCCCGCCAGAGATCACCACAGTGAATCAGCTTTCACTGAATTACACAGGTAGTTAGGCAGAGTTTTACGCCGGATGCCCTTCCTGACACAACCCTGTATATTTAAGGCACAAGGCGACTCTGTTAGGAAGCAGCGCAAAGGATCTTGTCTAAGGACCCTCACTGGATTTTAGCTCATTGCACGCCCTGGAAACTAAACCCAGGTCCTACACCCAGCCGACTGAGCTGTCCAGCCACCTCAACTAGAATGCAAACTTAAATACAAAGAAATACAAAAACATTTCCACTGAATCTGAAAAAAAATAGAATTCACAAACAGCAGGTCAATTGGTCAATTTTTTACATATACTCTATAAGTCCTTTATTAACAATATTCCACGAAGAAAATGGGCCAAAGTTGAAATTGTATTGCATCTATGTTTGTTTAAAATCCAAAAGTACTGCATTTGTGGTGTGTCATTCCTACAGCAACAGGATTGGATACGTCAGAACAAAATACCATCAATATTTCTAAGAACTTCACGCCTATTAACATAAAAAAAGAATCTTTTGTTACATTATGAGATGGGGCCTGAGTAACTTAATGCAAGTTACTTCTGTACTTTTACTGCACGTAATATGAAATGTTTGTACTTTTCCGTTAGTTTGCTAATCATAGTCATTTAAATTTTCTGCATCTGGACAGCATCGTTCTTCATTTTCACCCCCAGTAAATGGAGTGGTGATCAGCTGTAGTATTCACATTTCATTTGATAGAACAGAAAGAAAGTCTGGCTAGAATATGACCCTGTTTAGTTCCCTGCAACAAGGTCCATGTGCGCTTGTTCCATCCACAGACACGCTCAAATCCCCACATCTGTCATCTCAGTGGCGACAGTTTTAAAACACAGGAATTATTACCACTCTTTCATTTATCATGGCAAACTTAGACGTTTTTTATGGTGTGCATTAATTTCAATCGCAATCATGAAGGCTGGCGCGGAAAGTAATGTACTTTGTGTGAAACTATAGGTGCAGTGTTTATAAGGGTGGGCGGGGTCACAGTGACGGCGCTGCATGAATGGACCCTTTCCTTATGACTCCACGGGGAAACAAAGATCCTTGTGAGAAGAGATTATAATTCTTTTCAAATCCAAAAGATAGAAGCAGACACAGATCAAGTGTTTATTTTCACACCCAGACATGCCACTGCTTTCCCTCAGCGTGCCACAGGTTGCTGACCCCTGGTCCAGATAGAGTCAGGCTCACGTGAAATGTGGGATCTGCTAACAACCGAAAGGGGTTGGACTCACTCCCAATTTGGTCAGAGGCAGTTGGCTGGCACCCTCAGCATGCACGTGAAACATCTTTACCAGCCTTTCCTTAAACTTCTCATGGAGACACGGCACCTTACAGCCAAGCTTCCCCCGTCCACGTACCTGCTCCTTACACTGCACCAGGGCCCTCTGGATTTCGTTTGGGTTCAAGGCGTGGGCGTGAGGGAGACAGCTGAGAGCCAGCTCTGCTGCTGCCCGAACCATGTTGGGGTCCCTGGCTCGAGACGCTCGATCTGCAAGAGACGCCACCTCTGGCGGGGTGAGGTGTCCGTCCCAGCATTCAACCAGAATGTTAAGAGCAGCACTGCCAATCTCCATGGCTTGGCCTGTGGGTCAAAGACGGGAGTATGTTAAGATGGAGTTTAAAAGGTCTAGCTGATGTGTCAATGTTCTCACCAGTGATCCAAGACACATGGGATGAGTAGGTCCTAGACAGCCAGTTTGGTGACACGAAGTTGTGGAGACCGAGAGCGTACAGTCCAATCTCAAAGGCACACAGATGCAGGTTTCTGTGAGGCCCCTGGTGCCCCCCACTGGCCGAAGGCTGAGTGAAGATGGAAGTGGAAGAGTTCCCTCCAGCTTTAATCAGCACAGTCTTTGCCAACTCAAAGTAAAAATGAGCCGCCGCCTCTGATGGCTGATTGGGCACGTGGGGGGCGTGGCATTCCGGACGCCGACCTTTGTACCTTAAACAGAAAGCATGGTTTTTGGGTAAAAAAAAACAAACATTAATGCAAGCGGGCATGAGCTCTGTTTGGCAAAAGGGGTTTACTTGGAGTTTTCAGACTGAGAAAGTTTGATTACAATTAGCTCGACTAAGTGAATTTGGTTTGAAAAACTCAACTTTCACTTCTCAAATTTACTTCGTGCCACCTGGTTTTGCAGAAACTAGTTTTTCAAACTTCTCTTTCATCTAAAAACCAGCAAGAGTGTAGAAAATGAAGGCACAAAAGGTGTCCTAAACACACACATACCCTGTGGGGCTTTACAGGCAGTCATTGTGCTCATTTTTATTCTTAGGAAGGGAGTAGGTGGCTACCTGCTGGTGTCAGCGCTCTTTGCCCTGGCACCGCCACCTGCCCTGCGAGAACCGCTGGAGGAGGAAGAACCCAAGGAATCAGATGATGAACTGCTGATGCTGTCACTGTCCTGGCCCCGCCCCCAGGATGCAGCCGGCCAGCCACCCCTCAAGGGCCTTCGGCTAAGGGTGGGAGAACTGTCAGAGGTGGTCTCTGGAGCGCTGCTGTCTATACTGGCCATGCCTGCAGGTACAGAAAGTTTTAGATGAGTCTCCTTGGTTTGGAACCTTCAACTAGTTCAGCTTACCTGTGTGCTTCTTTTTCTGCCGCACAGGTGAGCCCCAGCAGCGCTGGCTGTACCCACAACGCGCCCCTAAAGTCAGCCTACTGGGGACTGTGGCCTCCAGCTTAAATGAGGGAGTCTCAGTTTGCAGCTCGGCTGAAGTCTGAGGCCCATCTGAAACTGTAAGGACACAAAGCACCACAAACCTCCTCAAGCCCTACACAAACACAGCGCCTTCTCGGTTTGCAGGCAGACATTTCATGTTAATACATAGAGAACAAAAAATGGAAGTGACGGGAGGGATATTTTATAGTTCAGTGAGCAAACATGAACACATGGGGGGGGTCTTACCTTGGTCCCGGGTCTCAGCAGTGTCCTCCCCAGCTGTGCTTGTTTGAACCAGTCTTAGTTCGGTCTGAGGATGGATCTCTTCCCCAGCAAGCACCGCAGCAGAACATGAGCTACAAGATGCAGTCAAACTGCTGACAGAAGAAGATGGCTGGCTGTGCCTGGACACCCCACCTGTGGCAGCGCCCACCCCCCCATGGCTTGTAGCTGCGTGTTTGGATGGACTGCGCTGGCTACCGACGGCCGGTTTGCTGGAGTAGAAGGAACTCAGGGTCTGGGGCTTGTGGGTCTGACTCTCCCTATCCAGCAGCTTGTCCAGAATCTTGGGGGGGAGAAAAAAGTCATGCTGCACAATTCTTTATGATACATTCATTTCTCCAGACACCCCAAGCCAGAACTCGTGAGGCTCCTGCAGAAAGCTCCTTAGGTCTTTCTCACCTGCAAATTCAGATCAATTTGGAAAAACCTGTCTACTGTTAGGAGGACCAGAACTCTAACAGCTTTGAGCCGTCTGAATTTTACAATTGAGGAAAAGTTCAAGTTTTTCTTTTATTGAGTTTTTGAAAAAGCTGTTATTGGTTCTGCTGAACAAGTGATTAAACAGTTTCTCAGACAAACCTCAATCAGGTTGGCACTTGTGGACAAAAGTGATTAAAGCAATGTCATCAGTCTCTACGTCACATGAGTACACGCCTCTTTTGGATAAGACCAGTACACACAAAAAAACTACAGCTTCACCGAGCGCCAATAACACCCACAATGCAACATGGTGGAAGAAGATTCATCACTTTATAATTATAAGCTTACCATGATGAACGATTTAAGAACAGAGATTGAAAGTATGTATGAAAACTAGAGCTGTCGATCATCACAAAAATTTATCAGATTAATCATAATGTTTACTTGTTACATTTAATACAACGAAGAAAACAAAGACTTTGAAGACCCACTCCAATGAAAACAGTCTTTTTTGTGTTTTTCACATGTTCTTGTAGCATTTTTCTCATAATAGGTGATCTCCATTAGAAAATTTATGGTTAAAACTGCGTTATACTATTTCTTCATTCAAATCACATTGGATCAGAAAAAAAAAAAGCTGGGGCGGAGGACATAAGTGCCCTCTGGGCGTGTCAAAGTCTCTCTTGTCTCTCTGCCCCCTTGAGCCCATTCATTTCCCTCGCCCGAGCTGGCCTCTGGCTCTAAACTGTGCGGCTGGATTGATCCAATATTCCTTGCCATTGTTTTGCACTGCTGATGCTAGCTTGACACAATAAAACGGAGCTCCCAGCAATGGGGAGAGGTTGCTCTGAGCCAACAGTTCTGATGTTGGCAGTTCTGACAGTCGTTTTGATTTTGACTAAAAACTGCAGTCACAGTTAAAACCTACCCTACCCCCCAGTTTTAACAGCACCTTTTGTTACACACACCCTTTACACCACAACAATATACACTCCAACACACACAGAAGGTGGGACCTCTGATCTTCTGTCCCCTACCCCATCCCTGGTGGGGGGTACCGGGCCCTCAGAACAGTGACCGTATCCCTTGGGTGATGGTTTCCTGGGTGGGGCGGCCCTCTCTCCACGCAGGGAAAGAGATCCCTGAGTTCTCTGGCAAGACCACGAGCGGGGGGGTCACATGAGAGCCTGGCGGGGTCCGTGTCCCTGTGGTGCTGATGTAGTTGTATTGTGTACGTGTTGACATGTTTGTATGTGAACATTTTTGGAGCCAACAGGAATGTTTGCAACATTGGCCCCGCCCCTTTTTGACTAACATCTTCATCGGACAGTAATGATAAACCTCCAGCATCTTGTTTTACCAACCTGCTGACCTTTTCTTTTACCCCAGGCTGCAAAGCCGGCGGGACCGAGCAGCAGATCAACAAACCCAACTGCTACGGTTGTCTGGCGTGGAGTAGCCCGAAGCCCCCCGGAGACCTGAATGTCTCACTACGAGGAAAACAAGCTCCCCTCTCCCCTCTCATTTATTCACAAATGTTTGTCAAAACAGTCTGCTGATTAGAACACCTGATTCTGATCATTTGGAAGGGTGAGCCAGTACTTCTGGTAATCTAGTGTAGATACAACTGTACCATTTGTTTAGGAAGAGTGAAACTACAAAGCCTCAAAAGGTGAAACCCATCATAACGAGGGATTGTATAGCAATATCTTTCTCATGCCACAGTTACAAAGGCTTTGTTTACAAAACTGCATCCTTTGTCTCACTTAACCGTGTCCTGAGATTTATGACTTCTGTGTGGAACGGCTGCTGTCTAAATAAAGGAGCCTCGTCTTTCTCAACCTGATGGTTAACACAGACTCAGAACCTGAGGAGTGAAATGCAAAGCATGGAGGAGCCTCACCTTCTTCAGCTTGCTCTGGTCGTCCTTGTACGTGATCATGAGAGCGAGAGCCAGGTCGCCCTTTACACGCCGGGTTCCCTCACAGAGTAGGGGGTGTTCTGCCTCACTGACTGTGGTCTTCATGCCTACAAACAAACAGCGCTATGCTCAAAGCCAGACAGATTGAAGAACCCATTGGGCTCAGGGGGAAAAGTCAAAGCATACCAAGTGCAGCAACAGCAGCATCGAAGCCAAGCTCCTCGTCCCCAGGCATCTCATTGTTTCGATTGCGGCTTGGTGGACGGGAGCCCGTTGGAGACACAACTGTTCAAAGAATACAAACAAAAGCAAAGACTTTCATCTTTGAGACTGTCACTGTGTCATGCTCATCAACTCAGTAACTTCAACACAGAAAAGGACACGACTGTGAGGGTCTACAGTTTCTCAGGCTTCTGAACAGCCTACAGATGTTAGAACTCTAAATCTAAATCCCTAAATCACACATGACTTTACAAAAGACTTCTGAATGACAGGAGACAGATTTCTTCTGAAGAAGTAAATGAGTATGACATTTGTAATACAGAAAAGACAGCTGATTTTTCAAAATATGACAGAAAATTTGATTTGATTTTACTCCTAAAATAAAAAAAGGTTCACTTAAAAAAAAACAACAACCCACAATTGGTAAAATAAAATGTTAAAATGCACACAGATCTCAGACACTGCTGCTCAATAGCAAACAAGAAAACACCTGAAGGGAATCCATGGCTAAAACATTCAGCTCAAATGTTTACTGGACTAAATGTGATCCATTTCTTAATTATAATGCAGTGATCACAATTCTTGAGCAATGTAGCACTAATATATTTTTAGATATGTAATCTGTAGATCGAAATACTTTTGAGAAATATCCTTCCTAAAATTGATGGCTGGGCAGTTGCAATGTTGAATGGTCTGCTGTCTTCAATTACCCCCCCACCCTAAAGAAGCAACAGAAACTCTACAGTCTTAAACATTGTCAAAAATGTCTTCAATGAAGCAAAAGATCTGCAACCACGTTCCTGGGATTTAGTGCACAGACCACAATGCAGAGCTCACCTGGAGTGCAGAGCACATCAAAGATGAAACTGGCCAGCATGAGAGGCAGCACAGGTCTGTAATCGCAGAGGTTCCCGTCCCGCAACTGCTCAGCCCGGTCCCGGATGGCAGACATCTCCACCACACCCAGAGGGATCTTTTTTAGCAGTGCCACCACCTCAGACTCCTGGTATGCCAGCTTGACCTGAAGAAAAAACACCATCACACATGATCCTCTTGTCAAGCAGCTGCAATTCATTTGAGAAATGTAGGAAAATGATCCCTGAACTACTGGACCTCCAGAGCCTTGGTGGATGCTGGTGGTCTCTGCAGCTCCAGAGAGAACATCCCAGTGCTGAAGGCCAGGTTGTGGAGCTCTGTTCTCTCACTGAGGACGGTGAGCAGGAAGGCAGCTTTGGAAAGCGTGTTTGTGGCTACCTGCGTCTGACGGCTGGTCGACACCTTGCACTTCTTTCCCTGCAGTCATCAAACAAACCTCAAGTTTGATTTCTAACCCCTAAAAAGGGCATCACATATCTAATGTTTCAAAAGAAGACCCTTCTGATGTGTTCAGGCTACCTTGGTCTGCGGCTGCTCCACCTTTAGGTCAGGGGGCTTGGCTAGAAGGTCTGTGGCGAGCTCCACGGCAAGCCGGCAAGCCTCGTTACTGTAGCCATGAGCATGGAGGGCTTCAGCGCAAGCAAACAGCACCTGCACACAACCAAGGTCCAGCCATGACCTAACAGGGCATCACACACTCTGTACACACTGGCCATCGCTTTCTCTGAAGAAACAGTGATGCACTAAATCAGAGCTCCTGTGTGACATGAAGGTTTCTTTCCTCACTACAGCACAGTTCTCATCTGTAATTGCAGGTCCAGAATTAACGTCATAAAATCACGTCTCTACTACAGTGTTACAGTGAATTCCTTCAGCTGTCCAATATTAGAAAAGTATCTTATTGTAAATTTTTACTTGTCTCAGGATCCATTTCAAACAATTTTAGTTTCAGAGATTTTCTATACAATCCATATTTCTTAAAAACGTTATGATTGATTTGTCCCTCTTTACGAAACATGCGACTCTGGATTTCAAGGTACAATAAATACATTTCTACTTTAAAAATATCTAGGAATTGTCTAATTTCAGGTTATATCTAATTTCCCCTTTATATCTAAAGCTTTTACAAAAACTGTTAAATGCAGCATTTTCTTCCAGTCTGGAACTGCCACTGATACCACAGGAATAGATTTAAGCTGCTTTAAGTCATATTTATTAGAGAGGTTTAAATTTTGTCATGCATTTGATAAGTCTTCCTTACAGCAGTCAGCCATGGTGTACCACAGGGCCCTGTCCTTAATCCAATCCAGTTTAGTCCAAGCATGCTTCCAGTTGGTAACTTTATCAGACAGAGCAGCATTCATTTCCTCTGTTATTGGAGATTTTTACACCTAAATCTTGTTAAATGGTGCCTTAAGGCATCTTACTCTCCCTGATGGTGTCTCATGAGTTCTGGCATTTTCTCAACTCACAGCATCATATTTGGATGTAACAGCATCTCAAAACTTACTCACAGACGTCTCACTCCCTTTCTTACCTCCATTTGTCCCTCTTGCTCCAGTGGTTTGATCCCCGCAAAGATATCTGGCTCCTCCTCCTGGTGACTATCAACCAGCTGTCTGTCAGCACCTTCCTCAGATGCAGTACTTAAAAAGTAAGCCTGATAGTCATCCTCTGCTAAAGCTTCGTGCTCTAAAGCTCCACTGTCAGCTACTTGGTTAGCAACCCTTGCAGCAGATGTTGCCTCCTTGTGGCCCCTTGGTGCTTCAGACAAATTCTGAGAAGTACCAGGCCTTGCTGTTTCTCTGAAGGTGGTTGGTTGGTGACCAACCAAGTTCACATTCACTTGCTGAATGAGTTCCAGCTCCCTTTCTTCTTTTGCAGCAGAGCTGAGCTCATCCACAGGAGTCGCTGCAGACTCTTTGGAGATGAAGCGCATTGGAGGCTGTGAAGAATGGTGGTTGGCCTCAAAACCTTTGCTGACTGCACTACTGTCACTGCATTTGGGAGAGTCTTGCAGCAAAGGGCTTGGAGGGGACACTATCTCTGAAGGAGGGGGCAAAAACTCAAAGGTGTTACTGGCCTCAGCCCCCAGAGCCAGATTGCAGCCATCATCCAAACTCAGCTCAGCGAGGTCTGGCTCCAAAGAGCTGTCCTCACTGCTAGTTCTCCTCTTAGCACAGGTGTGCTTGCTTCCCCCCTGCACTCCAGATCCTCCAGCAACTGCTGTGGACATCCCCTTCCCACCTCCCTGTGCCAGTTTCAACTTCCCTCCAGAGGATCCTGGACCTTTATACATGCACTTTCCTCCATTGTCCTCCAGTGACAGTGAGACATTTCCCCCGATTCGAACAAGCATACCTCCGCCTCCACTTAGTGATAGAGCTTTCCTCTTGGTGAGAATGATCTCTTTTGGTCGCACTGCCATCTCCTGTTGTGACAAGTGACCCCCTCCTCTTTCTTTGTAGTCCCCTCCAGCAGCACCTTCAACTCTGCAGCCTCCCAAAGACTCAAAGAGCTCACCCCCAGCTGATCCAGCAGTCTTGACCCCTCTGTGCAGCTGTGCTGCCCTCGGCCAACAGAAAGTGGCATTCTTCTTGTCGGTGCTGCTGTAGGTAATACTCTCCAGTGGATAAGCCACCTCCCAGTTGAAATAGCAAGACTCTAAAGCAGGCTTAAAACCCTGGAACAGCTTATCTAGAGACTTGCGATGTTGTCCCCGTTTGACAATTTCGATCACCTTCAAGTGCCACTGCTTTAGCTGATTGGCCATTTCCAAGCGTCTGCAAGAAAAGCATGAGCATTCTTCAGATGAGGTACAGTCAGAAGTCAAGGCGTTCCCAATGCACAGCGGAGGAAACAAGTATTTGATCTTTTGCTGATTTTGTAGGTTTGCCCACTTAAAGAAATTGACAGGCCGTCATCCTAATGGTAGGTTCATCTGAACAGTAAGAGATGGAAAACTAAAAAAAAAAAAAAAATCAACTTTAAGAATTGATATCCCTTTATTTGTATTTTATTGAAGGAGATAAGTATTTGATCCCTTCGTGACCATTAACAGTTCTGGTTCACACAGACCAGACATACTCTCCTTTTTAATCTGTCACCTGAATTGAAGACATCTGTTAGAACTAATCACCTGTATCAGACCATCAGCCAGACTCCAAACTCTCCATCATGGGAAAGACTAAAGCGCTTTAGTGGATTGAAGGGAGAAGATTGTAGACCTGCACAAGACCAGAATGGACTACAAAACCATCAGCAACAAGCTGCAGGTTAAACAACTGTTGGTACAACTGCGCAAAGATACGAGAATTACAACTTGACCTTCAATCCACCTCTAGGTCTGGGGCTCCCAAACAAGATCTGACCTGGTGGGTTTTCCATGCTCATGAGAACAGTGAGAAAACGGCCTAAAACATCCCAGCAGGAGGTAGTTGATGATCTCAAAGCAGCTGGGATCAGTTAAGTAAACCATTGGTAATACTTTAAGCCATAATGGATTAACATCTTGCGGTGCTCCCAAAGTACCCCTGCATAAGAAGCCACAGATCCACCTGAAGTTTGCCAATGAACATCTTCAGGATGTAGAGAGTGATTGGGAGATGGTGCTGTGATCAGATGAGACCAAACGTGATTTCTTTGGCATCAACTTAACCCATCGTGTCTGGAGAAGAGAAATGCTGCCTAAAGAACACCATCCCCACTGTCAAGCATGAAGGTGGAAGCATTGTGGTTGGGGGAGGATGGACTAAGCCATGTACCATCAAATCCTGAGTGAGAACCTCCCTTCCTCAACAAGGAGGCTTAAAATTGGTGGTGGATGGGTCTTCCAACAAGGTTATGACCCAAAACGTACAGTCAAGGAAATCAAGGTCATGGAATGGCCCAGCTGGTTCCTGACCTCAATCCTACAAAAAAATCTATGGAGAGAGCCAGTGCCAAGTGACAGCCACCAAATCTGAATGATTTAGAAGTCATTTAACAGAAGAGTGGACCAGAATTCCTCCTGATATGTGCAGACCCTTCTCATCAACTACAAGAAACATCCGAATTTTGTGCTTGCTATCAAAGGCTATGCCACAGAGCAGCCTCCTAATGCGCATATATATATACATATAATAACATTTATATATACATAAAGTCTAAAGACCAACTCCAATGCAAAATGTCTTTTTTGTGTTTTTACCAGGTTTCTCAGAATACATAGTAAATGGTGAATACTTGTATGCAGGTCTCTAAATTAGCTTTTTTAGTTACTTACTGTGTGTTAGAGTTATCAGTACATAATCTAGATTCTAAATTCTATTGTCATCCATTTGTAGGACCTTCAATCAGCGCCTGAAACGTGATAATGCTCATGCTATGCTTTTCGCCACGAAGCAACTTGCCAGCTGCTCTGCACGCTAAAGAGAGTTCTTAGATTCTTCCTATTATTGTGTTAGTGTGTTAGAATGATGTGGTTTGCTCTGAACCTGTGCAGTTTGCTGTTTTGCTGATCCTGAAGGCCTGTGTCTGCGAGGCTGCGGGGAGGATGGCGAGACACATCAGAGATAACATGCTGGAACTGTCAGAGGCAGTTGGAGCAGCACCTCCTTCTGTCTCTCCTTGCAAGTGAAAAAGAGCCGAACTGTCTCTGTCTCATCTGTTTTGCAGAAATAAATGTTTCAGGTTATTTGAACCTGACACTGTGGTATAGTCTATAGCAGGGGTCAGGAACCTTTAACACTTAAAGAGCCGTTTAGACCTGATTTCCACGGAAAAGACAACACTTTTTGACACCCAAAATGAAGATGTAGCCCATACGTTATATGTATGTATGTATGTATGTATGTATGTATGTATGTATCAACTTTTTTTGGTTACTAGTCATGGGTGGCCGGTAACATCCACACGAAAATATTTCTCAGGAAAAATCATTTGTCTTTCGAAGTAAAACAGTTATTGCTTTTATTTATAAAGTTTCAGTTAATGATTATTCTCTCTCAAAAACAAAACACTAATAATAATTGAAAGTGTAGTCTTATGTCACAGAAATGTAATATTTTAATCAAAGACACTTTTGATGTCTGAACTTTCTTATGAACACATACCTTTCTTTAAAGTATCAGTTGAATATCAATATGAACTGTTTATCACTAGTTTTAATCTTTATGAAAGCCTATTGCATTCAATTAAAAAATAACATGTTTTTTATTGAATGCAATAGGCTTCCATAAAGATTAAAACTTGTAATGAAAGCGCATAAGCGCAGAAATTCCATGCAGCTCCTGAATGCACCAGCAGCTGCTGCATGAATGTGAGGATTAAATCTGCGCAATAAAATCAGAATGAAATGTTTGAACAAACTCTGGGATGGATGTTTGTGGTGGCCAAGCGGGGAGGGAAGGCAGACACCTAAAAGTCATGGTTGTGAGTTTGAGTCCCATGTCAGAGATGATGAATGTCTCACCTGCCAAAGTGGCTAGTGGAATAGTTTCTCTACCCGCCAAATTAGCGTTTTACCCGCATCTGGCGGGTGTTAATTCAGAGCCCTGCTTGTAAAGGGCTATTCTACCGTCCCATTCAAACATTCACACACTGATGGCTCTGCTGCTTAACGCTGGTGCCAACCTTATACCAGAGGCAGTCTGGGCTTCCGTGTCTTGCCCAAGGACACTTTGACACATGGGGGAGCAAGGCAGGAATCGAACCTGCAATCTTCCAATCAGAGAACGCCCGCCCTACTACTCCACCACAGTGGCCCCAATAATAGAGGACCTACATAAAACAGTTTACCATTACAATTGCGCTACTTAGTATTTCTCAATTCAAATCATGTTGGATCAGAAACCGGATGCTAGAAAAAGCTGGGGCCAATGACCCAACTGCCCCCGGGGCATGTCAAAGTCTCTCTTACTGCTCCTGTCCTCCGCCCCTTTGTGTGCATTCATTTTCCTTGTCCGAGCTGACCTCTGGCTCCAAACTGTATGACTGCATTGATTCGATATTGCTCGCCATCATTTCTGCGCCGCTGTTGCTATCTTGGGACTATAAGCTTGGGTGTGAGCACAGAGCTCCCAGTGTATTTCTAATGAGCTACTGCCACTGGGAATAAAAAATCTGTCTTATAAAACAACAAAGGCTTTTTGATTTTGGCTAAAACCCGTACAGTCATAATTAAAAAACTACTGGGAACAATTTTACAAAAGTAAAAAACATGGTTGGAGTGGGACTTTAAAGTGGATGTCTTGATTTTCTATGTCTCACTGTTCATTCATGAACCAATCCACCATAAGGATGACAATTTCATTTTAAGTAGACAAACCTACGAAACAAACAAGGGATCAAATACTTGTTTCCTCCACTTTCCATGATTTAAATGCACACACTGTATAAAATGTTCAAATGAACGCAGATACTGACATATTACAATTTGCACTGATATTAAAGATTCATAGCGCAACCACAAACCTACATTTAAACAGTTTGCTCTGGCATTAAAGCGTGTAAAGTTAAATCACCAACAGTTCGACTTGCTGTCAAACTTCTGACCTGCAGGGGCTCATGGATGGGTCAAGGACCGCCAACCTCCAGAGAACCACAATCTCATCACACATACTGGCACAAGCGTGGGCCGCCACTTCTGATTGCCCATTGCTGCGTCCTGTATGGCCGCTGGCACTGCTGTGTGAGGCTGAAGTCCGAACACTGTACCACCAGCTGATGATCTGAAGACGGAGAGCAAAGCACTAGCTTTAGTTCGAGGCTAAAATGTAACCAATACCACAACTGTGGTAGAATGTGTGTGCAGGAATCAGGCTTCTACAATACATTAGACATTCACCCGCCAAGCCATACTTTTGGAAAATCACAAAGACAGCCAATAAGGAAGCACAGGAAGAAATAGGTGGCGTTGCATTTGATAAAGATGGCCACAATGAGCGGAAAACATCAATTTCTTTTTCTTGTTTAAATCCCCCACTGTTTCCTTCCTCACACTCAACTGCTAAATCTGATGGACATTCTCATAATCTCTCACTTCAACAGATCCTTATGTCTGTCGTGTCATATCTGTCAAGCAAGATGGGGGTAACATGATGGTCTGGGGTTGCTGTGGTGCTGGTAAGGTGGGAAATTTGTTTGTTTGCTCGTCAATGTCTTGATCATATGTTCTATTCACTGTACAACTCATTTGGTAAACCAAAGTGTGACTTTTCATGGAAATTAGAAATTGTCTGTGTAACCCCAAACTTTTGAAAGGTAATTTCCCTTTATGAACTGCAGTCATTCATAATGGTGAAAGACTTGGCCAAAGAAGATTTGAGGATGAGTTGGCTGTTCAATGGTTTACCTGTACCTACCAAAAATCATACCTGCTCATAGTTGAGGCACTGTTCAGTGAGGATCTCCAACAGTGGAGCAGCGTTGCTGTCTCGTCTCTTGAACATCTCCCTGACGATGGACAGAAGATTCCAGATGCCCTCAGGCTCTCTACCTCGGAGGGGCCGCAGCAAACAAGCCCACTCAGCTGCTGCTGGGGGCTCCGTGGATGACAGGTACATGGAGTTCACGTCACTGTTCAAAAAATACAGTCACACATCTACCAGGGAGGGTTCATACCATTAACTGGATGTGAGAACTGAACAAAGAGAGTGAGACGTCACCCATAGAAAATGGTTTACTTCCACCTTCAATGAAATTCATTTTTTCTAAATTTGGATTTCGCCATTTTGGAGCCAGATGTCGCCAGTAAGCAGTTGGAGTGGGTTTGAGTCAACGAGTCTATGGCAACTACTGCTGCCAATCAGGAGTGAGCCTCTTGGAAGTCCACACCCCTCCCACTTAAAAACAAGTTACACAAAATCTGTCAATCAAACCATTCATACATTCAATGTGGAGGGCCAGCAGGCAAAAAATACTTTTATTGAGGCATCTGATTGGTCAGCTCAGAACTTTAATAGCTCACGATAATTTTTTTTTTAATTAGCAGGAACGTAAATGATGAGAGGTCACTCAGTCCAGTTCACAGATTCACTAAATAGTTCGGACATTAAAAATTAAGCATTTTTTTTTTTTACAATTGTTAAGAAAACTAGGGGTGTAATGAATCATTTTAAAAACAAGTCCATTCATATCATAAATTGTGGCTGCTGATCTCATTTATAGTCAATTTTGGTTCATTTTGCCTGATCCGATTCACTGACCTAAAATGGGTCCTGGACAACTTTGACCAAACTTCAAGCAGTGTGACTCAAAATAAATACCTGGTACTAAACAGTGCAGGTGAAGTTTTCCAGGTTGTTTGCATTTCTTCAAGATAATCAAGCGTAATTCAATATAGTGGGGATCAAAAGTTTGGTCACCCCAGGTAAAATGTTCTAATATTGTGCATAATGAACCCAAGGAAAGAATAAAAAATCTCCTAAAGGCATCGATTACAGATGAGACATTCTTTTAATGTAAAAAAA
>BSAI01000187.1:1432966-1451014 GCA_036245035.1 Adrianichthys oophorus | reverse complement strand
ATGAGTAGCCGGGTTAGGCTCCGGCAACCCCGTGACCCCGAAAGGGATAAAGCGGATTGGAAAATGAATGAATGAATGAATGAATTTTGGTTGTTTATTGTATCTGGTGGGCACATGAAACAGTTCATCAAACCTATTGAAGAAAAGTTCCAAATTTTACACTATAAAATATGTAAAAACAAAGTAAAATGGATGAAAATCCAATATAAAGGTGCTGAGCCCGATAGTCCTCATCTGGGAATATTATTCTAAAGTGGTTTGAGGTCAGTAGATCAAACAGCCTTGAAGCTATTGGAAAAAAAACAGAATATCATTTGATTATCCGATATCCAATTAATTTCACAACAGTAATTAGACGTACTTTTTTGTCACGAATTACAAAAACAGTATGACATAGTAGTTAAAAAAATCTGAGCTTAGTGACTGGATTTTTAGACAGAAGCAAAACAAATTCATGACTACATTATCATTGCATTACGTACAAATTAACAAAAACATATGCAATTAAGTTGGATTGGAAAAATAGATAATGTTTTTGTAGGTTCATATTTGTAAGTCTTCTTTTTTTCTTTTAATGCTAAGGGTGCAAGACTTTTCGCCCCTTAAAGAACAAGAACTTCCTCGACATCATTCTCATCTTTGACCCCACCATCTTCCAAGAAGAAACCCTACTGCTTCACATACACACACTCATGCTCTGCTTGTCTGCCAACCAAAACAGCTAAGTTTGAGCTAACCTCAGCAGGACTTGGGGAGAGACGAATTTCCTTTCAAGGTAATTCCACAGTTTTGCTAATAAATTAAGGCTATATATCAACATCATACGTCAAATATATGTGACTTTTGTACTATTTGTTGAATGCAGATATTTTGCAGCAAGGGATCATGATCCACAAATTTCCAAGGCTATACTATTGAGGAGAGCTTTCCTCAGCTGAAAGAAACAGGAGGGTTTGAACTGCTGCGAATCTCTAGTACAACCACAAGCCGTCAACTGGGCTTGATTCCATGTCCAGACACTGGCTATACAGTGCGATATATCCACAGCCCCATATATGGAATTGGACAGGCAATGATCTTTGTAAGACCACTGCAGAAAAGTATGCCTCTGGACGACGTTTTTGCTTTAACGCCAGGAATATTTGCAGTAATGCAGAAGAACCAGATGTAACTGAATCTGACATTGTGTCAGTTAGAGCAGTACATTCTTCAGATGAAATTGTATTGCTGCAGGAAGAGAAATGTCAAGTGCAGCGGAAACACCAGGTAGTTGAAGCACAAAACATTTGTTTGGGACTTATCCTGTAAATTGCTAAACTTGGTGTTACACAAATAGCAATACAATCATTGTGCTTATTAATCTTAGTAATCTACACAAATGCTTGTCTTTCAGAGTGGAAATGTGAACCAGATAAAATCAAAGCCGCCTGGCTCTACAAGTCCAACGTACTTTCACAGCATGAGACCAGAAAGGCAGTGGTCCTGCAAATGGATTTGAGGGACAGCATCAAGTATCAAGAGAGATCCCTTATCTCCTTTTACAAAGTCACTCAGGTAGAGTGGGTAAGCCTTGGCTGCTGCAAACTGTAAGGTTAGTAGAACAGGAAGGTAACACAAATGAAAAATACTAAGTAGGAGGAGAAATGTTTACTTTTTTTGTTGAATTATCTTTGTTTTTTCAGGGGATGCTGCTGTTGGGGAAGGAGTGAAGAGATTCTTCTCAAAAATAATTTCCCTTAGTCAGTTTGGCTTTCATTTGAACTTTGGTGTGTAATTTACAGTCATATCAGAATCTAAATGTATGTAGTTCACTGCAAAACAAAACTACTACATTTTTGGGTGTTTGTTACAGCACAAATAGTTAAGAGAGTAAATGATAGTTTAGGATTTTATTTACATGATAATCCACCTTTACTTTGTGCAGGGAGAACAAATGTTTCAAGACCGTTTGATGGTGAACCAGATCATCTGACTCCATCCACCTCCCAAACCCTGTTGGAGAGGGACATGTTCTTGGTGGCAGGTGTGACATTGTATTTTTTAATCGTGAAATGGCATAAGTGGCCAGAAAAAAAGGACCACAAGGAAAAGCAACATACGCTCACTGGCAAAAAAAAAAAAAGAAAAAAAATATTTGCTGAAGTTAGCAAGATAGTCACAGATTCAAACTTCCAGGATCAAAAACTCCTAACCAATGTTTTAAACTGACCTTTCTCTGTTGGGTTGTCTTAGTGCAAACAACAACCTACAGACATTTTAACAGAAAAAAAGTTTTGGTTTTTGTTTCTTTTTAATGAGAAAAGGTCCCTCTGTGCTACAGTTGCTAAGGGAAAAGGTAATTTAAGCTCTTAAGGCCCGAGCTCTTGTATGATATACATTTTTTTATTTCTCCTAAACAGAGCCCCAGTTAAACATAATTAATGTTAATAAAACCCAAAATGTGATGTCCATTCATGCGGACGCCAGGTCCTTAGAGGTTAAAAAAAATAATCCCATAATCTCTTTAATAAAACCTAGTTAATAGTTCAAATAATGAGCTAATCGTGAATACTCAGTTATATTACAAATATTTTTTAAAAGAAAGTCATTAATTTGTAAGAATTTTTTCATGGAAATATCAATCAACAATGTTCAAAAGTTGTAATGGTCCTATAGCTACAGTCGCCAACTTTTTCACATGACTAACAGTTGTTTGCCGTTCTCAGTCCATGATGGTTCCAGGCTTCTTTAAATGAAGATGTTGTTGAATGTGATGAAAAAAGCGTCTGTGCAGTGCATACAGGTACATTTCTTCATCAGGATTGAGCATGCCCTGAATCTCCAGCTGAGTAAAGATGGTGTAGAAAAGGTCAAGGAGATTTTCATACACATCCCTCCAAAGGCGTTCAATTCTGTAAAAAATGTTAAGATAATTTAAAAAACCCTTGTGTATCAATCATTGGGAAGGTCATAAAAGGACATAAATTAGTGGAATTTATTAACCATTTTTAATTTTAAACAAGTCTAAAATTAACAAAACAAAACTTATATTCATATAACTTTGTTATTACAACCACCAAGAAGGTAATGTTTTGGTTTTTTTTTTACCAGCGACTGTTAGCAACTAAACTCGAAAGGTTTTACACGACTTTTCATAAAATTTTCAGAATATGTTTGAAATGGGTCAAGGAGTGATCCGGATCCAGAACGTTTTTTTAGATGACTTCAGTGCTTAGCAGAGGTCTGCGTTCCAAGAGTGTAGTTTTACGTGGTTTTAGTCGCCCATACCGCTGGTTGTGCACACTCCTGCCATTAATGTGAGAATTCCGGTTCTGCCGCATTGTCTGGACCATAAAATAAGCAAGCTTCACATTTTCCCCTCCTTTGACTGACCGGAGAGAAAAGGTGGAGAAGAGTACTAACAAGTCCAAAGATTATGTTTTAAAAGTTATTTTGTAACATTTACCTGAATCATGATGGTACTCCATATTGGCTGGCTGCTGACAAAAACCCATTGAAAACAGTTGTGGCTTTGTTGTTTGTAGAAGCATTAAGGTAGACGATCAATCTTGAAAAACTATCCATTCCACCATGGACAACTGCTCTCCATCTGGTTAAAGGAAAAGGGGAAATATTGTCATGTTACCGTAGTTGAGATATTCTATTTTTTTTTATTCAAAATGACTATTCTTGTGTAATTTTCTAAATACCTACGGCCAGTGCTAAACTTTTAATTTGGCCACACTTATTGTGTACAAGGTTGGGGCCAGGATGCCCTAGAGCTGGAGGAAGGATTAGGGTTAGGATTTGAAGGCCTAGACTAAAGTATTTAAACAAACAAAAAAAACGTTGCGCTGTCTCTTTAAATTTTGAATTGTTTCATTAATCCAGGGATGCACTTTTTTCCGTGATACGTTGGCTTTAACAGGAGCCACTTGATCCAGAATTATGACACAGTGATCACTAAAACAATCAATCAGTTTGTTCACATCGAGACATTCTTCAAAAAAATGGGGATCAAACAGAGCAGAGAATTGTTCAGTAGTGTTGGCAGTCATGATACGCCTTTGAGACATAATGCTTGAAGAAACAGGTTCAGAAGTGACATTTAACTCAAAGAAAACACCACTATGATCACTCATATGCACATCC
Source organism: Adrianichthys oophorus (assembly GCA_036245035.1). Taxonomy (NCBI): domain Eukaryota; kingdom Metazoa; phylum Chordata; class Actinopteri; order Beloniformes; family Adrianichthyidae; genus Adrianichthys; species Adrianichthys oophorus. Next base: position 1,446,883 of record BSAI01000187.1, on the reverse strand, counting down.
TCCACAGCTATGTTATCAATGCTCAGTCCAAGAGAAGAAACTAAGTCCAGAGTGTGGCCCTTCTGATGGGGTCAGAGACATGCTGCTCAAAATTAAAAGTTTCAGTTAAAGTTAAAAATTCCATTGCAGGACAGGATGAGCGGTCATTTACATGAAGGTTAAAATCCCCAACTATTAAAACCTTTTCCAGCTTTATGATTGAAGACAGGAAGTCACTAAAATCCTGTAAAAATGGGGCAGCAGGACCAGGAGGACGACAGACCAACACACAATAAAATGGATTTGAGGAATCAACTTTGAATGACAGAGATTCCAAAGAAGAGAAAGTTTGGGAGTTTATGTTTCTGCATGTGTAGTTGTCCTTGTAAACAACTGCCACACCCCCACCGCGGCTGAAAGGGGCGGGGCTTTCCGATGACGGCGTATGTATGTCCAATCCTCTGGCATCCAATTCTTTGTCTCCAACTGAAGAATACCTGTTAGATTTTCTTCACATAACACACCTTTGTTACAGACTGCTGAAGAAAAAATATATATATTCAAAAATATATCGTGTCAGACACAAATATCAAGCAAAAACCAACTGTTCTGACAACAAATTTTGCTATTGCTTTTCTTTGTGCACCTTTATGCAAAGGATGCAACTAACAAATACATCTACCAAGGCCAAACAAGGATCGTGGTGAACTTTCCATAAAATATTTTGAAAAAAAATGACTTGTTGAATAGAAAATTCATTGGCAACTTTTAATTTCTTAGAGATGTTTGTTGTGTGTCAGAGTGAGATACTACTACATGTGTGATTGAACCAATATTAATAATTTCATTTTAACTCTAAAACAAACTCTCACTTGCTTCAGTCTGGCTCTTGTTGAGACACCTGCTCTTATGCTAATATATATATGTATGAAACAATATGACACAATATGCTTAAGTCAGTTATAATTTAATAATTGTTTAATTTATAATTAAATAAGTATTGACTCACCGACATGGCTAACATGTTAGCAATCACTTTGGTGGTCATACCAGAGAGAAGGAGAGTCCTGAGAGTTTCACCAGGAACTTCTAGACGTAGATGACCGGTGCTTAAAGATAGTTCCTCTGTGGTGTAGTCCACATCAACTAGGGGCTCATTTGCTCTCAAACTAGCAAAATTGGAGTTGTGGATGTTAGCTTGTTCTGCAGCAATTATCAAGCCAATAACTTCAAAAATGTCATCCAAATGACTCAAAATAGCTTCTGCTGACAGCTTGTCTGTCTCTATTTGATCAGCTAAGATCAGCAAAGCTGTGCAGATGTTGCCAAAGTATGCCATCTTTCTAACTGGAACACAACAGAGTGGGTGTCTAGGAATACTTGTTGATTCGAAAGGATCGGCCAATGAGCGTTTAGATCCCACCCACTTTCAAAAAACAGTTCTGAAAAACAGCAGTGTGAAAGAAAAACAAACTACTTTGTAAAATATTGATTTTGAAATCAGTTTCTAAAAAAGCCGCATAATTATAATTATTTTAAACTTCAATAAAAATGAATGTTTTAAAATGCTATTTTAAAACAATAGGTAGGTTTTTAAAGCAAAGTGACATATATTTAATAACAATATAGCTATTTTAAAATCTGTCTGCAGTTTTTTTTTACAATTTCATGATCTTTTTATATATTTGAGGTATTTATTATTTGATCGTCTGATAGCAGAAGATTGTTTTTATTTATTTAAATATGAACATTTTGGGGCTCCATACAGAAGTGGTGAAAACTGGTTGTTTTTTTAATGAAACAAAAACAGTTAACCTAACATGCAGCTATAGGCTCAGCTTGGCAGCAAAAAAGTGAAAAATCAGAATTGAAACTGTAAACGGAGGACTAAACGTGAAGATTGAGAAGAGCACGTTGGAAATCCATAACAGCAGCTGTTACAAATGGATACATTATTTTTCAATTGGTAATTTTACAAGTATTGGTTTTTTTAATTCAAATTTTAAGACAATATACTATTCAAATAAAAAAAAAAATTTTTCGTTTACAATTGTTTTTGCGTTTTTAAGTTTTTTTCAAGTTTTCTTTTTTTCAAATGTTTCTTTTTTTTAATTTACAATATCTTGTTTCCAATTTTTTTCAGTTATAATGTCTGTTTTTCAAATTTACAATCAGTTTTAGTCGTTCACTTTCAGCTGATGCTGATTTGGGTCCATAAAGCTGCTATAAAGACAAAAATGGGCCTTGAACATGTCAGGAAAACAGAGGTGGGGGGGGCGGGGGCTGAAGCGCAACTTTTACCAGAGAAGAAGAAACTAACATGGCGGCCTCCACCAGGAACGTGGAGGAGATCAGGGACCGGGTGGTTCTAGAGGAGTTCGGAGTGAAGAATGTGAGTCAAATGAAGTGGTGGTGCCGAACTCTATGCGCTCCGGTTCTGTAGCATGCCGAGTCGTGTTCGCCGCTGAGATTGCGCACGTCTTTCATGGTTTGTTCTTATCAAGAACGCCGGGCCGTTCTGATCCATGTTCTGGATCAGAACAGACTCGAACTAACCGCAGTGAAGTTAGGTTTACGTTGGATATTCGACAGACGTTCGCTCATTTGCTCAGGGTCCAGTGAGACTCCGACATTTACAGGAAACAGAACAGGGACACAGCAGACTGCTGACTTCCGTTTTTCAAAACAAATTGTGGGATGGCTGCAGCCCAGACACTGTGTTTAAAGCCGTTTTTGAACTAATGTTTACATTTTAAAAAATAATAAAAATTATGAACAGAAATTAAATTTAAAATCAAGAGGCGTTTCTCATGTCGCCTCTGGAGTACTATGATCCAGCATTGATTTTGAGTCAATTGATGACATGAACTGGAAGTTATTGCGCTAAAATGCTCCTATTTTTTATCTAAAGTGAGTCATTTTCAAGTCTTAATGCTGATATTGACAGCAATTAAAAAGGAAAGTGACTATGTAAAACTGCTGAGTTAAATTCAATGAGGTCAAAAAGGTAGGTGCACGAAAATTTTGTGCTGGTGCACGTCAGAAAAAAAGTTAGGCGCAACGAGTGCAAACATTTAGTCTAGAACCCTGCATTGTCGTTGCCAACGGGGGCATTGAAGTCCCCCAGGAGGACCTTGGGGTCCCCCATTGGGGCACTTTCCATTACCCTGACAAGGGACACCAAGAAGGTCAGGTGTTCAAACTGCCGTTTGGCCAGTAAGCTGAAACCACAGTCAGAGACCTGTCCCCCACCCGAAGGCGAAGGGACACAACCCTCTTGTCCACTGGGGTGAACTCCAACACTTGGCGATGAGAAAGCCCACAGCAGCCCGCAAGTCCAAGAACTCCAACTCCAGAATGGTAGAGTCCAACTCCTCTCGAAGAACTGTGTTTCAGAGCTCAGACTGTGCGTTGCGGTGATCCTAACTATATCTAGCCGGTACCTCCCGCACAACCTCATACATAGAACATTCAAAACTAACTCCAAGTAAATTTCTTTTGTCCTGTAAAAGATACACAATACGCGTCCAGTGGATCAGCTTCGGGTTCCTCACACTCTGGGGTGGGCACCGGACACTGAGGTCCTGGTGTTCCTTTTCTGGCTGGCGTCTGGCACATCTTACCGTGTGGTAGCAAGGGCCTTTGACGTGCCACGCTCCACTGTGAGTGACATTGTCCACAGGACAGCAGACCACATCCTCCAACTGATGTACAGGGTCATCCAAGTCCCCGGAGTGGATGAACTGCCATTAGTCGCTGCTGGATTTGAGCAGCTCGCTGGATCTGCTGCCTTCCAAAAGGTCGTGGGAGCATCAACATCTGCCACATAAGAATAAAGACTCCAAAAGAAAATGCAGCTTGTTATTTCAACAGGAAGCTTTTTTATTCAAATCCAAATGCAGGCTGTATGTGACTCTAAGGCCACATTTTTACATATTTTTGGTGGGTGTCCAAATTCAGTCCATGATTCACGGGTTCTCCGTAACAGCCCAATTTTTATCAAACACCCACCTGAAGGATACGTCATTTTGGGTGACAGTGGGTCTCCCTGCATTGTGCATCCCATCACGCTGCTGGCACCCTACAGGGAACCCGTGAGGAATGCGTTTGAGGCCCGTTACAACCGACACCATGCCAAGGCACGCTCTGTGGTGGAGAGAGCATTTGAGAGGATGAAGACGAGATGGAGAGCAGTATTCCTAGGGGCGTTGGAAGTAAAGCCAATCTTTGCAGTTAAAATAATTGCCTGCAGCACCATCCTGCACAGTCTGTGCATCAGTGAAGGGGACTGCTTTGAGCCATAGATGTTGAGCCACAGCAGGAGGACAACACCAGGAACCAGCAGGATGAGCAAAGTGGCGTCCGTCTGCGAGAACAAATCTCTGCTTTCCTGTCAGCTCCAACTGTGAGGCAAATGGCTCTTCAGGACCATGACTATTGTTAACACGGACAAAAAGTAAATGTTAAATATAAAATCAATTTTTAAATATTTACCTTTGATGTTTATATAAAAATATTCTTGAGATTGTTAAAAATTTCTCATATTTAAAAACATACATGCGAATAATTTTTTGCAAATTGATTAATTAGAACAATTCAAATGACATGTTTTCTATTTTTTTCTAAGAGAGTTAAGAGCCTCTCCTCCTATCTTCTTGTCGTTTCCTCCTCTCTGCCTTCTCCAGCAGACTGAATAGGCCGCCACGCCGTGGCCTCTTGGCTGAAGAAGCCTCTTCTGCCTCCTCTTCCTCTTCCCTGTCTGCTCCTGTTCTTGTGGCACTGATGCAGGGGGTGGTGCAGAGGATTTGGAAGCGCTCTCCTCCCAGGATGAGACATGGAGGCCTCACTGATGCTCTGCTGCCAACGGCCTCATTCTTGAAGGAGAACCACTTCCACAAAGCTGCTGATGGTTGCTCTGCTTCAGTACCACTGCTGGTGGAAGGCCTGAAAAGTTCAAATATCAAAACAGACACATGTGCACAAAGAACTGAAATACAAGGAACTGTCTAAACCTTCATTTCACAAACTTTCTATGTTTTCTTTAAATTCTCCCACTTAGTTCTTGGCTGCTCTGGCTGGACTAAAGAGGTGGGTCACCTGTATCACAGCTCTAAATAGAAAGTAAAAACAAAAACCTTTACCCCAGTGACAATGACTAACAGTTTAAGGATGAATGAATAAACTTCTCAGTTGTGAACGTACTCCCACCCAGCGGCTGAGGCGCAGCGTTTGCCTGAAAACAGGCTCTCTTTCGCCATCCGCAGGCGGATCAAATTCTGTATGTTCTCGTCTGTCCCTACATGTGTAAACACATTTTAACTCATGACTACGGATAGAAATCACTCCTTTTCTTATCTACTACCTACTGCGATGAATATTTCCGCCTTCAATGCAAAACGATAGCGTTAGCAAAACTGATAAGCTGCTGAAGAATATACGTTGTCTGTAAAATAATTAACTAATGGTACATATATCTTATTACATATGTACCATTAGGGTATTCTACTACAAATACTTACATTATAGGTCAGCTCCTTCGCGCAACGTGCTTCAGCCATTTTCAAATTCTTCATTCGCAATGCATTGTGGTCTGTATTTTCCAATGTAGTGAGCATCAATGCACACTGGTTTTTCACAGATTCCTTTTGTTTATCTGGGAGGATTAGGGTGAAGTCTTTGTTCTGTTGTCCGGCTGTTTTACTCTGTTTGGCCCTTACTTATTTTATCCTGTTATGTATGTAGAGGGAGGGAGAGGATGATGACCCCTTGTGGTATTGACCATCCAGCATATCTTCAGATTAAATTAATGCACATTCTAACTGATGTCCCAGTTGGACATGTTGTTGATTGATGCCTGATGCTGTTAGCAAGTGGCCTAGAGTAACCTATATTATTAAACCTATATTGACACTGTAGTCATGATGTTATTATCTTAAAAAAATAGGATTAGGTACTCAGTTCCTCAAATACTTCTGGCTTGGGGAAGTAGCGGTACTCTAAAGAGCTACTTTTAGAAGTCCTGGTACTGGGTACCGGAGAGTACCGGCCCACTTAAGCATTGTTCATGTGAGAAGCTCTTGGAGGTGGATCAGAAGCAGGCTTTCATGTTTCTAATGGTACTTTAGGTGTAATTAAACTGTTGTATGCTGATGCTTCATAAAGGCAGCTCATACTGAACCCCATCTGATTCTATTAGGTTCATACGACAGACTTTCCTAGAAACTACCCTGGATTCCAGGACTGCTGGGACATGAAGACCTTTCAGAAGGTGAGAAGTCTGTTTCCTCTGCAAATGATTTATTTGCCTGCTCTGTGAGATTAACACTGGTTGGACTTTTTGCAATAATACTGTCATTCTTTTTTGTGTCGGCCTAAAATCTTCATTGACTTTCAAGAAAAGCCATCTCTGATTACACAAACACACTTCTGATCATTCTGATTACAATTACGTACCTCTGATAACAAGCGGTCTGTTGTGGAAAAGTTTACTATTTGGTAAATTGATCTAGACACTAAAGAAAAACACAGTAAGGGACCACTTCAACAAGCAAAGTTACTTGAAACAAGCATGCTGGGAACATCCTTTTTCTCAAAGGACCGCTTCTCGTCTTGCTCCTTTTATTTCAAATTCAAGTGGGAGGTTCCAACATTCAAACAGAGTAGAAACGTTCATTAGGGTGTTGAATAATGACACACACACACACACACACACACACACACACACACACACACACACACACACACACACACACACCGTTGTCTGCTCAGGACAGTAAAACCAGGACTGTTCCTGGTTTTACAACATCTGCCGGAGAGGGCGCCAAATGACAATGATTGGGCTTTGTTTTGGTTTTTTTAAGTTTATGACATTTTTTACAATTTTAGAACAGTTGGACACACCACTCGTTTAGATTAAAAATAAAAAAGTAATACTTTAAAACTTAAAAAATAGCTCAAAAGTTTTCCTGGTGCAGCTGCCCTCCCTGCTTCTTTCAAACTCTTAAGGATGAGAAAGCAGCGAAACAAGCCTCCAGGGAAAGCTTTAATGTCAAAAAAGGGAAGGAAAAGGAGAAAACCGGGCTCAAAGCAGAGGTTTGTCTGTTTGATTTACATTCAAATGCTTGGAAATTCACCCCCCCGCATGTGGGCTGAAGAATACACTCGTTTTTGGTTGAAAAGACAAATGAACCGGTGATTTATTTTTTCCTATCGTTAAACCTTCAACAACGGAGAGCCTTAAACCTTTCACATCAGAGATGCCACAACTACAACCTACGGTATCTGTCATTGCAGTTCAACGGTGGCGTAACGGTTAGAGCTTCGGTCTGCCATTGCAAACATCGCTGGCTTGAGTCCCGTTGGGAGCAGTGCTGTCAACAACAATCAGAAGTGGTCATTATTTAAGTTTTGAGAGTTAAAAGAAAGAAAGTCTTATTGCCACGTATTCCAGCCAGTTTCTGGTTTTGTTCTGGGTGGTGTTGGGGGTGTTGTGGGGATATGTGAGTGTGGGGGTGGGTGGGGGGTGAGTGTGTTTGCGCGGTGCGGCGTGGCAGCTGGTGGGTTTTCACCTAAGGCGCCATGCATTCCAAGGCCAGGCCTGCGTAAAACCCCTCATCCTGCTTTGGGCAAGGAAACAGGTGGTAAAACAGAACAACTGAGGTCAAAAGGTCAACTATCAACTATTTAAAAACACATGATGAAAATAAACAGTTTCTGCTCTTACAGGTTTTCCTCTGAGATCTTCATGTTCAGTAAGCCACCAAAACTATGACATGAAACAGAATTTTGGGAAAGTTGTTTACACAGAAGCGGCTGCCACAGATTTGAAACAGTGCACACTTTGGGATTTACTAAAAGCAGAGCACTTATTCAAAAACAACATGAAAACTGATTATTACTTTGAGTTATAAGCCATTGGTTTGAGGCATTTCTATTCAGAACTATTTTTGCCCCTTTCCTCTATGTATTTGCAGAACTTTTGGATTGACATTGTGCATCTGGATCAGAACAACATAGAGTTTGATATGGTGGGGATTGATGCTGCCATTGCCAATGCCTTTCGAAGAATCTTACTTGCAGAGGTAATGTTTCTGTTCTGTCAAATTCTCTGTTGAACTTCCTGCACCTGAAAAGGAACTCTTCCTGCATTCACACCCACTCATGTGAAACAGTTTATGGCAAAGGGATGACAGAATCCACTGAGGTTTGGTGTCACTCAAAATAAACGGACACCGTGTGTTTGTAAAAACTCTAATATCCAGAAACTCAACTGTAAAGAATTATGAAGTGAACCAAAGACTTCTTTATGGAGACTGCATAAAGTGATGGTCCATCAAAAATGAATGATTTTGACTTCCTTGACAGAGGCTTTTTCTCCAGCTTAACTTTTACATTTACAATTTTAAATGAATCAGAGCGCTCTCAGTCAGTGTACCAAGATGTGGATAAAATCTCATGTTGTCATTGTTTTACAACCAAATATGTTTTAATTGAATTCAATTAGTTTTAGTTAAAGGCAACAGTTTATAACCAAGTTTTTCTCTAAGTCCTACTGCACAAAAAGACATAGACCAAGATTTATTAAGATTCTTCTATCCCAAATCAGTCCAGGTCTTTTCAGTAAGACTGAAGCACAAGTTTATACAAGTGACCAACAGATGACAGTGAAGGATTTTCTGTGTAATCCCCATACTGAGCAAAAGGCAACAGTGGAGAGGAAATGTTTCTACATGGAAGATTTATGAAGAAACTTCCAGCAGAAACAGTTTTTTTTTCTGATTGGGGGGGGGGGGCATCATATCCCTCCACAGAGCTCCTCTTGCTATTTAAAGCTTCTAGCGTACCTGATAAATCTGAAATCCCGTGATCCCAATGGCTAGAAATCTGATGATGAAACCCAAAGTTATAATGGAAGAATTTGATTGATTTGAATCTCCTTCCTGCAATGAACCAGAAGACAGTCTACATTCCAGCAGATGTTGCAATAAATCATTGGTCAAATTCACACTCTAGTCTTTCCTCAGTTGTGAACAAAAAACACAGATACTTAACCTCACCTGGAGAGAGTTGATGATTTCTACCTGCCTATACCTTTTCTCCTGCATTAGGAATGTTTTATCTTCATCAGTTCACATAAAATATACATCGCCAACACTTTATAATAAGTGTCCTTAATAAAATACTTAAAAGACTTTAACAAGCATGGGTAAGGTGTTATTAAGCTGCTTATAAAGAAATGTATTAGCATTTGTTAATCTTTCATCAAATATGTGTTAGCATAAGTAATATTCTACAAATGCTTTGTAAGTTAATAACGGTTGATAACGGTTTATTGAGTGTTTTCTGTGTCCAGTGTGAACCAGGCTAAGCGCGCAGAACCTCCCCCAACAGCAGGTAAAATAAAACATCGTAGCAGGTTAAAGGAAAACAAAACATGACACTGCTGCCCAGGTTTTCCCTCCGTGTCTCCTCCTGACAAGTTATAAATGTACAATAAGAAAAGTTAATTTAAACATCCGTGAAAAATGAAGCAAACCTTAATCAGTTCCTTAGAAACGGCGCACATTAGAGCGGCTACTAAAAACAGAAGACAACACAAACATGGAAAATCAACACTGAACCGTTTCTAATGTTGTCAGTTCTATTTGCAACAAACTAGAAAGCAATTTCATGATTAATATGATGTGATATTGATGATATTACGATGATATGAATACATCACATAAAACAGACAGAAGGAGGAGCAGATCTTACCTTAGCCACGCCCCACATCAGTCAAAGCACGGATGCTCATCAGGATGCTGTGACGGTGGTGAGTTCAAGTACCCTCGGACAGACCAACGCTCAGGTTGGAATGTTTGCAAAACAACTATTTACCCTGAATTTGATGGAATTAAAAAATCCTAAACCAAACATCTGTTACATTTACACAACTTACCTTAGATTGGACAATTTTTGCAAGATTGTCAACAAAAAAAGACGATCCAGCTCAAGGTGGACTTTGTTCTCAAGAACTCCGGCTCTGACCCTTCCTACGAGAAACTAATGCTTAAAAAAGTTCTTGGGTATTCATTGAAAGTTTTTTATTTATTTTATTTTATTTGAATGTTTTTATTGAACAACTACAACACTACAGAACAAGACATGGCTTGACATTATAAAACAGAGTTTTTGAGTTATTACAAACAAACAGAGGGGCAAATGCAGCATTAAACCAAAAAAAACCCACTAATAATATACATTGGATCCTTAAGGAGCTCCAGCGATTAATCCTTTATAAAGGATTAACAAACGCTAATAAATGTCTTCATGAGCAGCTTATTTAACTTGTAAGTCATTTGTAAGATGCCTACAAATGCTAATAAATGTCTTTCCAAGCAGCTTAATAACACATTACTAATGCTGGATTATGTCTTATAAGTAGTTTATTAAGGACACTTATTATAAATTGTTACCAATACATCTTTTTTTTAAATTCCATTTAATGAAGATGAAAGACTAGTGAAACACTGGCTTGTCATTTGACCTTGATACTCATTGATGTGAGGCACCAGGGACGTGGGAGGGCAACCCGGCAATACCTGCTGATTCCATACAATATGGGCTTTTAGTCAGCCCATGAAAGTTTCCAGTTGCACCAGTAAAAAGTTGCTCAATTTGTTGCCATTCTGAACAAAAGCTTCTGGGGTGTGTTCTGAAAAGCTGTTTTAATGTGAAATCTCAGTCAGATGTTAAAGAAACTTTGATCCTGCTTCTTGTGGTCCTTGCAGGAATGCCAGGGTGCTGATTGTGTCTGAATACTTGAATCTTTTTTAAATACATCATTTTGATCTTGGCTGAACATCTATTTCGAGAATGAAAATAATGGTTAGTTTACTCCATTCAGTTCTTTATTCCAAATTTGTTCAGAGATCCTATTTTTACTGTTGCTTCCAGGTTCCAACCATGGCTATTGAGAAGGTGTTTATCTACAACAATACATCTATTGTCCAGGATGAAGTCTTGGCCCACAGATTGGGCCTTGTGCCCATCAAAGCTGACCCTCGTCTGTTTGAGTACAAGAACCTTGGTAAAAGAGAAAAAAAAACACTCTACCTGAAATCAAACATGATCTGAAAGGGAGTACTTTGAGAAGCTGTTAGAATGACATTGTCAAACTTTTGTCATTTCTACTTCCAGCTGAGGAATCTGGAGAGCAAGAAGCTTCAGAAATAGATACAATTCAGCTTCAGCTGAAAGTCAAATGCAGCAGGAACCCCAGAGCCAGCAAAGAGTCCTCAGACCCACGAGAGCTGTATCTGAACCACATGGGTAGGTGAAGAGCAGCCAAGAAGTTTTAACTTGCATATCGATTTACTGTACATCTTCTAATAGTAGTCCTGGCGTAAATTCCAAAAATGTGGCAGCCGGCCCGGCGTTTATTACAAATTGGCGTCCATCCCAGACAGAATGGACTAATGGGTCCATTTTGTTGTGAAATTTAGTCAAGAAATGCAGATGACACCAGATTAACCTTTCAGGGTTGATAGAAAATCAGGACATTGTATTCTGTTGTGGTAAGCACTGGCTGTGAACGTTTCGTTTCTCTTTGCACCATCATCAGTCTCCGTATCATTTATCTATGTCTGTATTACCCATACACAAGGTGCACCATATTATAAGGTGTGCTTTAAAAAGCTTAATGGAAGCAAAACAGTAGTTTTTAATACGTTTTCTCCTGCAAACACATTCGGTGTTGGAATTCAACAGCTGAGTGATCAAGCATGCCGGCTCCCTCTCATCGTTGTCTGAGTCAGTCTCATTGCCAGGCGGTTGTTCAGCAATGATGCCGGCTTTAACGAAAACTCAAGACAACGGATAAAACAGAGACCTTAGCCCAGATATCCACAATCCATTCATATGGAGGCATAACTTACCCAGCGCTGGTTCCCAGTCTTGGTAAAAGTGCACCAGAGGCGCACCGAATTATTAGGCACATAGCCGATTTATTGAAAAAAGTTTAGGCTTTAAAGTACGCCTTATGGTATGGAAAATACTTTACACACTTTTCAGAGATCATTTTCACACCTTCAGCGACCCTAAAGGGGCCGACCAGCTCTCTGGCCAAACCATGACTCCACCACCTCCTTGCTGATATCGCAGCTTTATTGGGACATGGTGGCCATCCACCAACCACTCACTACTCCATCCATCTGGACCATCCTGGGTTGTACGGCACTCATCAGTGAAGAACTCTGAAAATGAGTCTTCATGGATGTCTGGGCCCACTGCAGCTGTGTGTGTTGCTTAGGGGGGCAATAGAAGGTTTCCGTAGAACGGCAGCCTCTGGAGGATCCTGCAGGAGGGTAGAAGCCTAATTTAATTCGCAACATGCATTCAGTGGTCACGTGTTTTGTAGCCCAAAAATGGTCATAAAACTTTGTGTAGCTTTACACTTGAACGTGAGGGTTTTGTACGTGGAGGCCTGTAACGTGTTTACACATGTTTACATTGACTTTTCACTGGACGTGGCCGCTTGAAGGGCGGTGTGAACGTAGCTAAGTGCTCATCTGCAGGTAAAGTCACTGCTGAGCAAAAATCAATTGGGCCCAAAGGAGGCACAGCCAGGCATTAATGTTGAAAGAAAAATTCTCCTGTTTTATTGTAGAGTCTGGATGGCTGTTGGCTGGGAATGTCACTGAGAAAACCAGGGTTTGTTTCCCAGGGCATGCATTGAGCTTTTGTGGGTCCCTAGGCAAGACCCTTCACACTGCTGCCCAACTGGGTCTCCCTGACAGAATGAGCCGGAAGATGAACAACAACATTCTCCTGCTTTATTGTGCTTTATGGGTCATCAACACAGGTCATCTTTACAGACAAGAGTTATGGGGAAAGTTTTATTGAAATTTGGTCTGTACAGTTGTGTGCAACTGAATGGTAAATCCCAGTGATAAGATCACCTGAGGATCAAAATAGAAAGTAGGCTTTTATTTATTTTAGTTTTTACTTGATTAATTGTGTTTCTCCCCTTCGTTTTTGAACTCAGTTTATTCCAAGGACATAAATTGGGTGCCTTTGGGGAACCAGGAAGATGTATTTTCAGACTGTCGGATTGGGGCAGTGCATGATGACATCTTAATAGCTCAGCTGCGACCTGGGCAGGAGCTGGACGTGGTCATGCATTGTGTCAAAGGCATTGGTGAGTGAAAACTTCATACATCCTGCTTCTGTCTGCATCCCTGCTGCTGCTGCTTGTGTGCAGCTCCATGAAATCATGTCAAAGGCAACAAGAAGGGCTAACACAGTTGGACAAGGCCTGCAGCCAAACCCCACCCAATGGTTTAAGTCCCAGAACTTGTACCAGGGACATTTCAGGCAAAGGTCTATCTCACTAACCTGTTGGCTACCACTGCCCTGATGTTCTGTGCCATAATAGTAAAGAGGGTCTTGGTTTAAAGGTGTGCTTTGTGTTCAGGAAAAGATCACGCCAAGTTTTCCCCAGTGGCAACAGCTAGTTACCGTCTTCTCCCCGATATCACGCTGATGGAGCAGGTGGAGGGAGAGAAGGCAGAGCGCCTGAAGCGCTGCTTTTCATGTGGAGTTATAGATCTAGAAGATGTTCATGGTAAGGAGCAAACAGCAGAAAAGAACATCACTGCTGGCTGATATTCCCATTCCTCATCAAGCAATTCATTTGTTTTTGATAAACTTCACATTTAATGGATTTAATGTGTCAAGTGTTATAAGAATAAGCAGAAAAATGTCTTTAGGATTAAGAGTAATTATTATGACTACACTTTAGGGCTGGGCGATAAAACAACAGCTATTGATATCGCGATAGTACTTTTTCTTGATAGTAAAATGAGCCTATCGTGTTAGACTTTTATTTTGAAAGGTCCAAAATTAACACACTCCAGTTGCTAGTATTTTCTCCTCGTTGGCGAGTTAAAGTTAGAGGGT
>BSAI01000187.1:1312613-1332966 GCA_036245035.1 Adrianichthys oophorus | reverse complement strand
GCTTTTATGTGAACGTATTCGTTCATGAAAGTCTCATCTCTATGCAAACAGGAACACTGTGTGGGAATCACCTGTTGGATAAATCCATATTTTAATCAGGACTCCTGGTAGTCGGATGTTTTTATTTTTTGTCTTGAAGTTGTTTCCTGTTCTTCTGTCTGTTCCTGCACTGATCCCATTTGCAAAGAAAGGTTCTACATACAACTGTTCTTGTGTTGCGCGCCCCCGGACTGCTTTTAGCCTCAAGAGACTGAAATGGAATCGAGAGAATCTGGTCCATTTTCAAAACCAAAAGATTTTTCGGAATAAAAGATCGTTCAGACGTCGTCATTTTGCTCCTCTGACTAAACTTTACAACACAAGTGATCGGAGCTGTAGCTGAGACGATCTAGTTATTTTTCAAAATAAAAGATTTTTGGGACTCAAAACAAAATAATTTATTTGCCAATTGATCCACAGACTGGTACCGGTCCACAGCCCGGTGGTTGGGACTGTTCTAGAGGACTTCATGGTTCCTTCTGCTGAGCATCTGGACAGAGATGCAGATTTGATCTTCCAGCAGGGCCTGCACTGCCCATACTGCTGAGGGGTTGAGGGACATATCACTTTAAAATACAGTGCTTTATTTCGATTGATTTGATTATAATCTCTGTCTTTATGTTTTCTGCAAAAACTCAGAAGTAAAAAGTGATTTCTCCACAGTTTTTGAATGCTTTGAAATTTTGTTTTTATGGGTTTCATGAGCTGGAACCCTAAGTTATATCAACATAAACAAATAAATACTTGAAATGAATGAAACAGTGGCCCCTGAATCTGTATTCTATGAAAGCTTAGTTCTTTTTGAATGGAATTGTGGAAATGAATACACTTTTCCATGATATTTCAATTTTTTGGAAAGGGTTTGTATATTAGAAGTTGTGGTGGTGGGAACCCAAAGGCAGGACTCTTGTCTTTGTCCAAGAACAATCAATCCATCCTGTAATCACCCGTAGTCCTGTGCACAGTCATGAGGATGCTACACCTACTTAGCTAGCTACACTTGGGTATCCAGTTATTCTGTCATGTATCTCTAGCAAACTGAAATCAACTTTATACTCTTATCTTGTGTTTTAAGCTTTTAAGCTTTTCCTTGAATGTGTTTTTATTTGTACTACGTTTTGGTTTTCTTTGCTTTTTATTTCACATGATGATGATTTCATATCAAGCTAGGTGACTTTTTAGGTTGACTTTGCTTTGAAGTAAAACAAATTAATACTGGTTGGAGGATTTCTGTTCCTGAACTGATCTAACTTAGAAACGTAAGAAACACAGCAGATTCCAGCTCTAATAAACAATGGCCTCATCTATAGAATCTTCTTCCATTGCTATGAGATTACTTGTATAGAACCTTTCATTCTACACAAAACAAACAGGATTGTTGCCATACGGAAAATGAAGATGCCGCTGTCAAAAGTTTTAGGAAGGGTCAGGTCTTTGTTGGGAGGAAGTCAACATTCCTGTTCAGATCTGCAGCAATTCTTCTTGAGGTTCATCTTCAAGCATTTTTTTCTTGTCCAGCCGCAGATCAGGATTAAACAGAGCTGCTGTAAATTGAGGGATTACAGTCAGTACCTACCACAGTGGAAAATGAGGCTCAGTTCTGTCTGTGATATCTGGGTCTGCCGTCCCACAGATTCGGTGTTTCCTCAGAGAGCATTTGACTCCTCTGTTGGCTGAACAGCCCTTGTTCCTCTTGTTTGCCCACTAACTCCTCCTCACCCTTTTGTGTCAGATACGCCTCACTGAAAATAAGAAGGAAGGAATCGAGAAATAATCCAAATTGGGATGCAGTCTTCAAATACTTGCTGTGTGAATGGAGATGCCGAGCTAGCTGGTCCTTGCAGCTGCGGCAAATGAATGGAGGGGGAGGGGCTGATAAAAGATGCTGACGTCATTGTGCTTCCACCTGAAAAAGGGTGGAAAAATGAACAGATGTTTGCACTAAGTCAAAGCAACCGTTTGTCGTCTGTCTTTCCTTTCCATTCCTACCAGTTTAACAGGCAGGTTAGTTATGCTCTCTGGTTTCAAGTGTCTGTTGCTATGGAAACTGCAACATGCATGTTCTGAGGTGCACTAAGATACCGGCCCACCTGTACAAATCCCTTTCACCTTCCTCTTCAAGGTTCATTTTCTATCATTAGATCCTGCTGATTTGGGTCATGAAGGTACAGTTGTTCACTGATCTGAGGAAAAACACGTCAGTGGGTTTCAAACCTGACCAAAGAAAACTGGAAAGGGTTGCTGCACAGACCATCTTTTAGCTGCAAATAAAGCATCTAAATTAGAGATCTCACAAGATCCTCTGATATCAAAGCAGCTCTCACAGATTTAGAGGGCGCATCATGTAGATAATGTACTGTTATTCCTATCCGTCCCTCGAAGTTCAGATGAAGTTGCTGACCCACTCATAGGAGAGCTTCTGATAGAGAGAATCAGAGATGACTGATCTTAAATATCAGGCTGCAGAAGTTTGAGTTCGACAGCGATAATACTCCTATTTTAAGACCACTGAAAGAAGCAGCAGTCTCGGAGTATGTGAATGTCAACATGATGGAGATGCAGGGATTAATCTAACCTTACAAGTCTGACTCTGCTTACCATGATGTGATGGGCAGTGCATTAATGAAGTCTTCCTTAGGTTTTCTCCTGATGTTTTATCAGGGATTTGGAAGATGGAAAAGTTTATGGAAGTGTTACAATTGCAGAGTGCAGACAAAAGCAGAACGGAAACCAAAACATTGTTTTCTTCACTGTCGTTTCAGGCTTGGGTGATTGCTTCCTGAATTATAAATAAAAAAGAAAAGAAAAAAACATTTTTAAACAGTGCATCTGCTCCCTGTTGCTTGCTTCAGGTGTGCTACCCGCCAACACCGCCCCCTCTGACCCTCTTCACTGGCTGAGCGGCTGCTACACACCCCTCCCCCTATGTCTCTGCCACCCTGGTCAATGCGAACAACAAAACTTATGAAAAAAAACGTTCAAAATTGTGTCTTTTCTGTTGGTTTTAGCTCTATAGGAACTATATATATATATATATATTTTTTTTTTTAAATCTCCTGCTGCGGTGATAAATGGGTCTATGTAATTTTTAGAAAAACTTTTGGATTTTCTTGGCAATGGAGGTTTTCTTGTTGATCATATTCCTAATATCTTGATATCATATGTGATATTGTTTTGTTTAGCTTGAGCCAACAAGTTATATCTCAAATTTTCACAATATTCTCTTAAAAGATGTGCAAGCAACAAGGAAATGCCACTGGAAGCAGAGCCGGCCCTGGCCATTGGCGATCTAGGCAGCTACCAGGGCTCCATCTGCTAGACGGGATGCCAAATTGAATTATCTTTAAGTTGTTGTTTTTTTTATTTAAATATTTTTTGTAAACAGTTTGACACACCACTCATTTCATGTAAAAACAAAAAAGTAATTATTAAAAACCAAATAAAATGACTCAAAAGTTTGACTTCATCAGTGACTTTGCCTGGTGCAGTGCCCCTCCTTACATGCCGCCACTGTCTAAGCTAGGTGGAGCGGAGGTGAGTGTTTCTGATGTTAGTACTTCTATAAAACTTCTAGGATGTAAAAGCAGCAAAACAAGATGTTGATTGCCCCAGGGCCGGCCCTGGGCATAAGCATCCTAGGCGGCTGCCTAGGTGGCCATCTGCAGTAGGGGACAACAAATGACGATGATTAGGCTATGGATTTTTATTTTTAAGTTTAAAACATTTTTTTAAGTTTATAACAGTTGGACACACCACATTTAGTTTAAAAATAAAAAAAATCATCTAAAGCATAAATAAAATAACTCATAAGTTTGATGTCATCAATAACTTTTCCCAGTGTTTAGCCCCTTTCTACCTGAAGCTGCCAATGTTTAAGCTAGGGGGGGTGGCAGTGTTGCTGCTGTTAGAATGAAATGTGTCATTACATTATGAAATGTTTCATTAAATCATAAAATATTTAATTAAATCATGAAATTTTATTTTTAAATTGAATTTTAATGAAATAATGACACTTAACGATTTAATGGCATATATATGTAATTGATATTGTCTCTTCCATCCCATACTGGCCGTGAAATAAATAAATATGTCATTAAATGTTTAAATATGCTTTTTAATGGCAATTTTAATATTTTAATGTCACATATATTTAAACATGTATTTATTGATTTCCAATTTTTTTTATTTATTTCACATTATACATAATTAATTACACTTTTTTTTTTTATGATTACATGGCGTCTATATATATTCAATATCGTCTCTTCTGGACCTCCATAGCTACGTAGTGATAGGCAGAAATCCCTGAAAGTTTCAAGAGTACCCCGCTGCAGGTAACATGGCGGATGGACCGATGGATGTTGAACGGAAGTTCTTTTTTTGTTTTTTGGGTGGGGGGATGCCCAGAACTCCTGGGTGGTGGTGGGCGGCTTGTCTGGGGTGGTGGGGCTCTCGGGGGTGGGGCCCCGCGCTGGGCCACCTGGCGCAGTGGGAGGGCTGCTCTCCTGACTGGGCTGGGCCTTGCGCTCTGCGCTTCCGTACCTCACTGCACTCGGGTGTTGGGGGCCCGTGTGGCTGTCCTGCGGGCCCTGGTCTGGGTGCTTGGCTGGGCTGCCTGGCGGGTGGATCTCCTCCATTGACCCCACAGTATGGGTGCGGGGGCGGGCCCTGGTCGGCGCGGGTGTCTTGGTGTGGGGATGGCTGGGGGTTCTCCCTCCTTTTTTGTGCATTCCATCATCCACTTCAGCTTAACATAACATTCACCTGAGCACAGGCGTCGGCTCACCTTTGCACCTTCAAATAGTGTGCATGACAGAATGTAATGCTTTACATGTGTTGGTTGGTATGCACAAGTGTGCGTGTGAACTGGATGTGGACAAGTTTGTGAACACTCTCGGAGCCGGCAGGTATGTAACAGCTGAGTGTGTGGACAGGCCGTGCCCATTTTAGACCAATATTCACTATTGCAATGGGTATAAGCTCCAGCATTTTGTTGCCTGTAGATTAACAAATCTACCTTCCCTTCCCTGTAGCCATTCTCTAACTTCTATAATGCACCATCTCTCTTTCCCCCCCTCCACCCCCCAACTCTCTCCTTTTTCCCCTTTCCTTTTCCGTCCGGTCCAACAAAAAAGACACAAATAAAAAATATATATATATTAATAAAGTTTGGTTTAAATTACAAAAGGGGCTTATACCAACATACATTTTGTGTTCGCTATGATTTATAACCCCTGATTGTAAGAGTAAAATCTGTCTAATACAAGAGGTTCTCAGCTCATATCTGTTTGCTCAGCTGTTGGACAGGACAAATTAAAAAAAAAAAAAAAAAAAAAAAAAGGAAGTTCTTTTTTTTTTCTCCTGAAGGGCGGGAGTTGGCAATCTCGAAACGGAATTTGTGCTTTTGTTAATGTTAATTTTAGTTGTACTTTAATTTTATTAGAAATGTTTTAATGTAAAATGTATTATTATAATTCTAAGGTGTCGCTGGATAAGCAGTAGGCCTGTAGTTATGGAAGTGAACGTGACTCATATTTCAAAATAAAAGTTTATAGCGGATATGCTTTTTCATTTTCACAATGTATCTGCATCAGGTGAAAATAAAATGAAAACTCAATTCTCCAAACGGCTTTTTCTTTTTCTTCACATTTGCTTTCGTTTGTAGTGTTACGATAATTGTGGTATTGCAATCAAGATGGCGTACAAACCTCAATTGAGCAAAGGGAAAACAATGTTCATCTCCAGAGAAATGAATGGTTGCTGTGTTTACACTAGATCAAATGTAAACATGTTTGTTCAGGCGACTCCTAATATTTCTATTAATGAAAGCAAAAACTTCCAAACTGTAAACTAATATCCTGAGCTGGCACAATGGATTTATCTCAATATGAATTACACATTGAATAAAAAGCTATCGACTTATTACATTTATTGCTTTGAAGGAGGAAAAAAAACCCACAAAGACAGAGGCGCCCAGCTGCAGATGAAACTGACATTAAACACGTGCATCTTGATTCATTTCAATGCTGCACTTGAAGATATCCTGACAGAACTCAATGGACTCAATCATGGTCGTCTTCTGATCTGCTGGAAAACAAAGCTTCAGGAGGTCTTTCCAGACATTTGACATCTCCTTCTGGAGCACATTGTTAAGTGTTCATAAATATTAAATTCATGATGTAAAACTCCAGAACCATCCTGCTGCAACATGGATATCAGCCTACCTTTGAAGACCAAGTTTTCTTCATGATTCCATCATTTATACAACATGAAGAACCTGAAAAGAGCACCAGTTTGAAATAAACTTTTTTTATAAACCAAATAAAACAAGGTAAAGCTACAACTGCTGTCAAAAAAATAGTAAAAATAAACATCAACAATAAACTTTTAAAAAAGAATAAAACAAAGACGAAAAAGAATTCAAAAATGCTGCTCTGGTCCAGGAGAATTTCTGCCTGCAGCCCCGTCTTCCCCTTTGCATCCATCCTTCTTTATAGTTGATACATGCATCGAAAGATAAAATCAACAGATCACTTACTAAAAAAGGATTGGGAAACAGCATTGTTAGACAATGCTAATGTACAGCCTAAAGACAAGTTTTATATGTATCTACAGATCAAATATAGGAAGAAAAACAGCTCTCCTCTGTGGAAAAAGAACTTTTTAAAAATGTTTCTATTTTTTTCCTCTATTTTGAATACTGTCTCTGTCTGTTCCTTTTGCAAAACAGGTTTGACATTCACAAACTCCACATAAAGCCATCACATTTTCAAATGCAAATGAGGCATGGCTGAACTCCATTCATCCTTTTTTTTCCACTTATCCAGGACCGGGTCACGGGGGCAGCAGTCTAAGTAAAGATGACCAGACTTCCCGCTCCCCGGCCACTTCCTCCAGCTCCTCTGGGGGGACCCCGAGTCGTTCCCAGGTCAGCCGAGAGATATAGTCTCTCCAGTGTGTCCTGGGTCTTCCCTCCTCCCAGTGGGACATGCCCGGAACACCTCCCTAGGGAGGCGTCCAGGAGGCATCCGGAGCAAATGCCCGAGCCACCTCAACTGGCTCCTCTCGATGTGGATGAGAAGCGGCTCAACTCCGAGCTCCTCCCAGGTGACCGAGCTTCTCACCCTATCTCTAAGTGAGCGCCCAGCCACCCTACGGAGGAAGCTCATTTCAGCCGCTTGGATCCGGGACCTCGTTCTTTCTGTCATAACCCAGAGCTCATGACTATAGGTGAGTATTGGGGCGTAGATCGACCGGTAAATTGAGAGCCTTGCTTTCTGGCTTAGCTCTCTCTTCACCACGATGGACCGGTACAGCGACCGCATGACGGTGGACGCAGAACCAATGCGGCTGTCGATCTCACGCTCCGATCTTCCCTCACTTGTGAACAAGACCCCAAGATACTTAAACTCCTCCACTTGGGGAAGGAGCACTCCACCCACCCAGAGAGTACAAACCACCTTTCTCCGGTCGAGAACCATGGCCTCAGACTGCTCACCCTCATACCAGCTTCTTCACACTCGGCTGAAAACCGTTCCAATGCATGCTGGAGGTCCTTGCTCGACGAAGCCAACTGGACAACATCATCTGCAAAGAGGAGAGAGGAAATCCTGTGGTTCCTAAACCAGACCCCCTCCGGACCCTGGCTGCACCTAGAAATTCTGTCCATAAAGACTATGAACAGAACCGGTGATAAAGGGCAGCCCTGCCGGAGTCCAACATGCACCTGGAACAGGTCTGACTTAGTTCCAGCTATGTGGACCAAGCTCCTGCTCTGGTCATACAGATACCGGACAGCCCTGAGTAAGGCTCCCCTGCCCCATACTCCCAAAGTACCCTCCACAGGACACCATGGGGCACACGGTCGAACGCCTTCTCCAAATCCACAAAACACATATGGACAGGATGAGCGAACTCCCACGAACCCTCCAGCACCCTGGACAGGGTGTAGAGCTGATCCACAGTTCCACGATCAGGACGGAAACCGCATTGTTGTTCTTGGATCTGAGGTTCGACCATCGGCCGGACTCTCCTCTCCAGTACCCTGGCATAGACTTTCCCAGGGAGGCTGAGGAGTGTGATTCTCCGGTGGTTGGAACACACCCTCCGGTCCCCCTTCTTGAAAAGGGGAACCACCACCCCTGTCTGCCAGTCCAGTGGTACTGTTCCCGACTACCACGCAATGCTGCAGAGACATGTTAACCAAGACACTCCCACAGCATCCAGAGACTTGAGGTACTCAGGGCGGACTTCGTCCACTCCCGGTGCCTTGCCACCGAGGAGCTTGTTGACTACTTCGGTGACTTCAGCTTGGGTAATGGACAGCCCCACCCCAAGGCTCTCAGCCTCTGCTTCCTCAAGAGAAGGCGTGTCAGAATTGAGGAGATCCTCGAAGTATTCCTTCCACCGCCCGACAATGTCCCCAGTAGAAGTCAACAGCTCCCCACCTGCACTGAAAACAGTGCCTGCAGAAAACTGTTTCCCCCTCCTGAGGTGCAGGACGGTTTGCCAGAACCTCTTCGAGGCCAACCGATAGTCCTTCTCCATGGCCTCACCGAATTCCTCCCAGGAGTGAGTTTTTGCCTCTACTACAGCCTGAGCCGCAGCTCGCTTAGACTGCCGATACCTGTCAGCTGCCTCTGGAGTCCCACAAGTCAGCCAGACCTGATAGGGCTCCTTCTTCAGCTTGACGGCATCCCTTACTTCCAGTGTCCACCAACGGGTTCGGGGGTTGCCGCCACGACAGGCACCAGAGACCTTGTGACCACAGCTCCGAACAGCAGCAGAGACAATGGAGGTGGAGAACATGGACCGTTCAGACTCAATGTTAACGAGCCTCCCTCGGTACCTGTTTGAAGTTCTCCCGGATGTGGGAGTTAAAGACTTCCCTGACAGAGGGCTCAGCCAGGCGTTCCCAGCAGACCCTCACAGTATGTTTGGGTCTGCCGAGTCTTTCCGGCAACAACTAACCCTAACCCGCCAACAAATCCAACTCACCACCAGGTAGTGATCAGTGGACAGCTCTGCCCCTCTCTTTAGCCGAGTGTCCAAGACACACGGCCGAAGGTCGCCTGAAACAACTACAAAGTCGATCATTGATCTCCTGATGTCCTGATGCCAAGTGTATAGATGGAAACCCTTGTGCTCAAACATGGTGTTTGTTATGGACAAACTATGGCGAGCACAGAAGTCCAACAACAAAACACAGCTCGGTTTCAGATCAGGGAAGCCATTCCTACCAATCACACCCCTCCAGGAGCTACTGTCATTGCCCACGTGGGCATTGAAGTCATCCAAAAGGACAATGCAGTCCCCCGTTGGGGAACTTTCCAGTAACCCTCCGAGAGACACCAAGAAAGCTGGGTACTCCGAACGGCTGTTCGGCCCATAACCCGAAACCACAGTCAGAGACCTGTCCCCCACCCGAAGGCGGAGGGACGCAACTCTCTCATGCACCGGGGTGAACTCCAACACTTGGCGGCTAAGCTGGGGGCTCACGAGTAAGCCCACCCCAGCCCGCCGCCTCTCACCGTGTGCAACTCCAGAATGGTAGAGACTGAGTTTGAGAGCCCAGACTGTGCGTAGAGGTGAACCCAACTATATCTAGCCGGTACCTCTCGACTTCTTTCAAAAGCTCATGCTCCTTCCCTCCCAGAGAGGTGACGTTCCATGTCCCAAAAGCCAAGTTCCATGACCGGGGTTTAGGCCGCCAAGGCAATCGCCCTCGACTGCCACCCAAACCACATTGCACCGGCCCCTTTACAGCTCTCCTGCAGGTGGTGGGCCCAGTGGGGAGCATGGCTGAACTATTATGAAGTGACCTACTTGTTGTTCATGTACTGCCAGTCTTTTAATTCACTTTTTGTAAATAACGTACCAGTTTTAGACTGCATTTCTGCTCTTTTTGGAGTGTTTTTTTTTTTAAAGAGTTTTTAATATTTTTGTATCTCTAGTCCAAGAAGATATCTAATCATTGGCTTTTAGTGTCAGCCTAAATATAATAGGATGGCTGAACTATTATATCAAATTATTAACATTATATCTCAAAACGTGTTAAAAACAACTGGAAAATTAAGTAAAAAAAGAGCATTTACCCTGAAAATTGGTGCAGTTGTATCAAACTCAGTTAAACATGATAGATAATTGTGGGGGTGCTCATTCTGCGTGAGAGTTCTTTACTGAAATAATTACAGAGCCATAAAAATCTGAAAGTTATTTGAAAAATACTATTTGAATAAATGGTGAAACAAAATGCATTGTTTTATGGAATTTTTAAAGAAAATAAAAAGTATTATATTGTAAGGTAATTTATTGTGTATTTAATGCACTAATCACATGCAAGTAATGTGACATACAATCTAAAGATAATGATGAACACCCATTTATGAATTACTTAATTTGTTCCTTAATGCACATAAAGTGTATTATTCTCAAATATGATAATATCAATATTATTAATAATAATAATATTAAACACACTGAATTATTCAGATAGAAGAACTTAGCAGAAAAAATATTTAGAAATGTATCATACAGAACAAAGTGTTTGAAATTTATCAAGAAAAACTTATTAGGCGTCTACTCCTTCAAATAGCCATTGTCATAGAATGTTTTAGCAAGAAAACACAGTTGGTTTATAGAGAATCTCCTCACACTGAAGTCGAATAGTTCGAGCAAGAGGTGTCGGATGTCATTCCCAAAAAAAAAAAAAACTAAACACGAATAACTATTTCCGCTTACCACATTCAGTGGATGTCCATCCGCCATGACGGATCCATCCGCCATTACATACCTGCAGTTGGGTGCCTCTCAAAAGTTTAGATTTGTAGCTAGTATTTATTTTGTTAAATTCAAAATGGCTGACTCTTTCTGAAGTTGAAACTTCTGTTGTGGTTGTACACTTAACCTGATGCAGTGTATATGAAATTTCATGAAGATCGCTCGAACAGAAGTTTTTTTTTTTCTCATATTGAGCAAAAATGTGAAAAATCGTCTAAATCCAGACTTTTCCAAAACATGGCCAACAAGCTGTGGGTCCTGTGGCCCATTATAGTTTAAAAAATTCCTTTGGTGTGTTTTAATTTCATTTATGGATTTTGAAATACTTTCTAAACCTCATAAATAATTTTGGCCATATTCATTTTTGACTTTTTTTTTTTTTTTACTGACCTCATTTTATTTTTTTTTTCTATGTTCACACCACAAAGATTAGCTATCTTAAAATGAGGGGGGAAAATGACTTAACTGACTTAAAATGACTGTTACGGCCCCAGCTGTATTTGGATTTGTTTTTCTTTATATTGTGCATTTTATTTCTGTCAGAGTGGGACCTCTTTGTTTTTGTGGATCTTTGGGGGTTTCTGTGTGTGTGTGTGTGTGTCTTTAATTTGTTTCATGTGTGGTACTGGAGGGTGTGGCCTCCATTGGCCCCAAGCTGATGGAGGCAGCCATAAAAGCACTGTGTGGACCTTCGGCCGGCGAGAGGGGAACCTGGCTGTAGTCAGTCTGCAGCGTGGTGCTCTTCTCCACTGTTCAGATAGGTGGGGGTTTTGTTTGTTGTTTTGGCCTTGGTTCACCCTGAAGCCTTTTGCTTCACTTTTATTGCTGATGTTTGGTTATAGTAGTTTTTGTAAATACATTTGAAGTCTTTTGTTGGAGACTAGTCTCCTGTTTTTTTTAATGTATATTAATTTACCTTTATGTTATGCCATGCTCCTCCCTAGACAGAAAGGGAAGTAACAGGTACTTTGACATCTATTAAGCAACATCTTATAGGTCAAGTGAAAATAATCAGCACAGAGGATTACAGTACACAAGGCTGGCCTAAACAGCTTTACTTCTTACAGAAACTCTGCAATAGCTTTTTTAAATGAGCCTGTGGCATCTCGCTCATGGACATTGTCCTTTATCCCTTCAGTCTGTATCACAGACAGAAGTTTAGCCAAATAGTTTGGGTAGCTGAGGTGCAGGGTGTAGTAATATGCCATCAAATAGAGTAAACCTTGACTGAGTGCTTCTTTGGCAAAAATGGTGATGAGAGTTGTTCCACAAGACCCCAGGATCCATCAAAGAGTAAATTGGGCTGATAAGAGATCTCCTCTGGAGGAATTCAGAAGGATCTTTTGTTGGCTGGAGAAGAAAAATACAGTAAGGAAATCCTTTAGCATAACATATTAAAACAGAAATAAACTCAACAAATAAAATCCAATGCATCTTCTAAGCAAGAAAGGAAAAAATTTATGATTTTTAGGTAAATTAAACATGCTAAAGCAAACATTAAAAAAAACCTTAAAACATAGTTTTAAAGTTGCTTGCTTAATTTTTTTAATATTCATTTGTCAGCTTTTATGAATTTTCACTCTAAAAAGATTTCAGTGTTGACTTCCACAAATGCTATGGTATTTTTAGGAACTGAGATGCATTCAAAACACCACATGGAAACTTCCCTTGTAAGATTACAAGATAAAAGTCCCACTTACACAAGTGAGTTAACTTAATATGAACACAAGCTTATCAGAAGAAAGTGAAGTAATGCCTCACTGGAATGTCCCAGCTTTTTGGTTGGCACAACTGGTCAGAAAAAAGAACAGGAGGTGTCCTGAACAGGGTTTTGGTGTTATCCACCGGAACAAAATAAATCCGCTTTTAGTTTGGAGGGATAACATATTTTTGTCTGTTTTAATTAATTAGTATCACTAAAATGAACAATTTTAACAAAACTAAATGGTGTCTTAATGACCTCACCTCCATCCTGGTTTATGGGAGGCTTTACTGATTTCTTCCAAACACCATAAAACTTCACCATTGTGCAGAAATCCTCCCATTTCTTCTTTACTTCAGTGATGAAGTTGCTGTTGCCTTTATCCAGGATCTATCACAGCTCATTCATCCCCTAAGATGGAAAAAAAAAACATTCAGCAGTACTTTCTTTGTATTAAGTACAAAAAAAAACACTTACATTGTGGATCTTGTTGAAACAGGGATATGCCTCCAGAATCTTGGATGGCCTATCCTCTTCTTTCAGAACATCACTGGCTCCTTTTGATTGAAACTCAAGGTCAAGTACTTGTCGGACAGCCTCTTGGTTGGGTTTTGGCTTCTGTTGCATCTTCTGCAGAGTCTTACAACGCCTTCCTGTGCTGCTGGTCTTATAGTTGCTGCACCTAATCTTGCTCAAGCCACTGAGTTTAAAAATGCTGAAAAAATGCTTGATTATATATCATACTATCCAGTCAATTTCCAAAACAGTGTTTATGTTTTGATAAAATATAATGGTGATGATTTTAATGAGGTAAAAAACTAAAAACATTCATCTGTTGTTTTTTTTCTTGTTTTGATTATAAAATGACATTCTTAGATTTATAAACTTTTCTTAAAACAAGTTTAAAAATCTCAAGTTTAATAATCTTACACATACTGTTGTTTATATCTACAATTAAGATCAATAAGATTTTACAACTACTTTTAAGATTAAGAATCTAGTGATAAAAATTTGCAGTGCACAAAGCCCAGAATTCCTCTTCACCGTATACTAGGTCTGTGCAAACTTTGGTGAGTTTTTGAGTTTGTGGCTGGCTCAAAATTTTTGCTCAAACGTGCAGTAAGAAAAAAGAATTGCGAAAACAATGTGGTCTTTGCAGTCCCGGACTGCTGTGGCCATCACTGATATCTTAAATATGAGAAGCATCAACAGGATGCAGCGGTCTTGATGGCATGTTTGAAAAGATACATTGGTAGGATTAAAAAGATTCTCAAAGCAACTTTTAGAGCTGCATCATCCCCATGATGCTGGAGCAAAATTCTCCACCCTCACCCTCAGCAAATGTAGATTGTTACAATCTCGACAGACTCCTACCACAAAGAGTTTAAGCTTTACTGACAGCCAAACTGCAGAATAATTGACCCGCATTCTGCCTCTAAAGTTTTCAGAAAAACCATGGGTTTTGTTGGGGGAAGTCTTATGGTTTGTTTGAAGAACAAAAAAAAAACAAGGCTGTAACACCTTCAAGCAAACTTTGACTTTGCCTGTCTGTCATGAAGTACATTTAGAACTGAACCCTCACTTGAAGACCTTTTCTCTGCGTTTCTCCCACAAAAACAAACATCTACGTCTTTGCAAAAATGGATGTGCATATTGTGCATCTGCCTTTAGAAGGCGGGATGTTTATTTCAAAAATGTAACAAACAGCCAACCGGCGTCTATTGGAGACCGGCGTTTATTCCATCAGACAGAATGGTGATGGTTAACGGGTTCATTTTGTGTAAAATTCGATCACGAAATGCAGAAAATAACAGATGAACATTTCAGGATTTATTGAAATGATGAGAACATTTTATTCTGTTCTGATTAGCACTGGCTGAACGTTTCTTTTCTCTTTGAACCATCAATCTCCGTATCAAAAATCAATTTCGCTTTCATGCCGATCATTTTCCTGGAGACACGCCCACCTTTCCAAGTTCAAACCAGTTCTTCTAATTAGACGCTCACGTTCTCTCCGCTTTCACTAGGAAATAGTTTTCCTTTTTCTGCAGCCGTCTTTTCAACATGACCCATCTGCTAGCATTATTCTTGGATATGTTGGTACAGATTCCTCACCAGAATGTTCTTGATGTACAGCACCACACAAAGCTCAGACGCTAAATGGAGCCAGCATTTTGTGGCCATCACTACACAATAAAAATACCACAGACAGCCGGCGTCTGCACGACTGTGCACAGCGGGGTGGGTGTGTGTCTTAAAGGAGGCCAACCACTATTAGAGAGCGGCGACCAACGAACACCTGTTACACCTGACGGAGACCGGACACAATAGAAAGTAGACGGTATTGTGCATTTAAAATGAAAGCCTTTTGCCCACTAGCTCTGCGGAGAAAGCGGGTGTATGTGTGTTAGCCTGGGGGCGGTGCTGGCAGCGCAGACTCTTCCTGGAAGGGGCTGTTCTCACTTTGTAATGTGACACATCCTCATGACCCTGCATAGCAAAAAGTGGTTTTAGAGGATGGACGAATAAACAGAAATGAAAGTAAACTACTGGTACTTAGAGGCATTAAAAAGTAGCTGCAAGAAAAACCGCTTGAGGAATTTATTTGATAAATTTCTCAATTTTTGAGGAAAAAATAATTTTATGGCTATATTTTTATTACATTTTATATGGTTGAGAACAAAACATTCAGCTATGAAACAGTTCTTTTTTTCTTTCCTCCAGCGGTTGTAAAAGTGACACTCCGGGTCAGCAAGAGGAGCATCACTTTATTTCAGTCGTTCTCTTCAGTCTTATTTTAGCCAAAGTGACATGTTTTCCCCCAAAAATATTAGCATTCAAAAAGAGAAACTGCAAAGGACATTCATCAGTAAGCCTTTGACTGTAACCTTCGGCTAGCATGATGATGGGCACCAAACCTGCACCGTCATACATCCATCAACAGACGGAGAGGAACCATAGTCTGTTCTTGAATCTTTGTGACACAGATGAACTGTGAAGAGCACAAACAGCACCACACAAAGACACCATTGGCTCAGAGTCCATCTGAAGGGAAAGCTAGACCAGAATTTGTCTCTTGGTTCTGAACGTAAAGTGTGAAAAAGTTCTAAGAGTCTGTGCAGATGGGAAGCTCACACCTGCATTCACAGTCCAAACTGACCAACACAATGAGAATGTAAAACAGCCTGGCCTTTCTCTGCCGTCGGGACAGGAAGTGGCCCTGAGGTGATCGAGGTAGGGTCAACTTGGACCCTTCAGGAATCCAGAGGTGTTGTTGTACAGTCCTCTTGTCCTCAGTCAAAAACAGCACTTGTTAGGCAAATGGAAAGCTGGCAGCAGTTATGGTGCATACTGCTGTTGATGTAAGTTTGAGGAGTTGATACTGATGCGCGGCCAGCACAGGTCCTGAGGGCTTCAGCTCCAGCTGCTGCTCTGCAATTCCTGACGAAGCCAGGATGGCAGGGGCCGACCAAGCCGGTTCAGCAGGCGCAGGAGTTCAGTGTTGTGGTTGTGGTAATACTCTGTCAGAAAGGCACGAGACTGCAACACACAGAACCAGGTCAGAAAGGTCAAACCACACGTTGATGACATCACTGTCAGGCTCAGACTGGCCTTTGTGCCTTTCTACTTCTTTTCTGTGCTTCGATCTGACTGGTTTCTGTAAGTCTTGGTTCTGAGGAACAATTTTGTAAAGCAGTCCAGAATGATGTGGAGATATTTAACCATACCTTTAAATGATTTGATGTGAGACGGTAAACACTGAGAAGCATTTGATACAGTTCTGCATATGAAGGGATAGGAAAGTGTGTACATGAAACCAAAGGAGAAACAATGACTCGTGCTTTCTCATCTGAAGAAATTTTTGTGTTCTTCACTTTAATAAGTGAGGTGATGGTAGTGCAAGCTGCTGCATACCTCTGAACTCATGTACGGGTACTTCCTGCCTTTGCTTTTCCCAAGACATTTGGCTTGACCCCCTTCCACTCGCTGACACCAGAAGCCTTTGCTTTCATCGAATCTGCAAACACACAGTGAACACAACACCATGTGTTGTGTAGGAAGGCAGCATGATCATCCCTCTAAGCATTCCTAATGTTTAACAGCAGCACAATGATTCCAGTGGAATCTGCTTACTACTGCATCCTAATGACTCCAAGTCTCATCGGCCGCAGAGCAGCACTCCCTGTAACTCATGTGAATGTCTGACATTCACCCAAAATCTAGCTCAGTCCAGATCATTCTAAAGGGTGGGAGTCGGTGATCTCCAAAACCGAAGAAATTCTATTATGTTAATATTTGTTTGTTGTTCATGTTATATTGATATCTTTTGTAGAGCTTTTTTAAAGTTATTATTTTAAAACTCTAGAACCGACAGACGCCCTCAGGCGTCCTGCCGTGCTGCTGTGAGATCAGCGTAATAAAACTGTCTAAACAAACTTAAACTTATTTGAATATTGTGTGATAACATTTTAGGGAAAAAAAGAGAGAATATGGCAATTTTTTGTAGTTTTTGGGACTAAAGCAATCTTTTACTTTAACAAATAAGACAGAAGATGAACGTGGATCTCTGACAGCTGCAACGCAGAGCAGAGTTCTTGTGGTGAAAATGGGAACAGACTCATTCCTTAGCTAAGTTAAGCTAACGTTAACACAGACTTTTGAATAATTCAGGTAGCCTTTAGGTAAAATACAACATCTGTTTTTGACATCCATCGGCTCTATCAGGTCTATCTGCCATTACATCCACCATTTTGATGTGATGGCTTCAGCGTCATCACTGGCTGCAGTCATGTTGCTACACCTGGTATTAGGCATGCTGGCTGCTAATTCACCTTCACGTGATTGAGCTCATAATTAGCCTCCAGTACCTTCAGCACCCTGCAGATAGCGATATCGTCAAATCCGCCCAACAAACCAGCAATGGTAACGTAGATAAAGACGCAGACTTCTTCTTGCACAATCACAATGTAA
This sequence comes from Adrianichthys oophorus, assembly GCA_036245035.1. Lineage (NCBI taxonomy): Eukaryota > Metazoa > Chordata > Actinopteri > Beloniformes > Adrianichthyidae > Adrianichthys > Adrianichthys oophorus. The sequence goes on along the minus strand of BSAI01000187.1, from coordinate 1,315,475 downwards.
GTGTCCATTCAATTGTAGACGAGTAAAGAATACAAATATTTAATCAAAAATGTAGTTGAGAAGAGAGTAAAAGTTGCTTTTATTTTTGATGCTGAGTAAAAAACACTTTAAAAAAGTAAAGAAGTCTATTTTCTCAAGTACTTTACACCACTGAAAAGAGCTTAGCTTTTCCAGCCTGACAATTCTGGACTCTGTTTTCTTCAAATCCAAGCAGCCCAGATCTTAATCTGAGCTTTGGTTCAGTGAAGAACCCTTGCAGCACATAGGTGGCGCCGCAAAGCTGAACCCAAGTGGACGGACAAGCAGCAGGTTTCTTTTCAGAGTTCTTATTGAAACTCTAAAAAGAACTTCTGTCACATACAGAAAAACCCATAAAGTCCATGATTTTTCCTAACGCCTCTCAGTCCATCCATGCACAGGTACAGAAGAATGAAGAATCAGGAAATGAGAAGAGTGGTAGGTCTCTTGAGCAATGAAGATGAGTCAAACTTCAGGAGTGAGGTGAGTCACGTGACCACCTGGCTCACACAAAACAACTTCTCTCTGAATGAGAAAACCAAAAAGACGACGCAAACTTCAGGTGAAAGCCCACCCAGCAGGACTCCCCCAGTCTGCCAACAAAGTATGACAGTCAAGTAAAGTCATGAGCTGTCTAAAGTGGCAGAGCACCAGTCCACATTATGTGGACCTTCTACACAGGGTCTATTGAGAACTTTCTGCCATTAGGTCTTTCCAACCACAGAGGAGCTACTGTTGTCGTTAAGCATAGATTCTGGTTGAGTCAATCATGTCTGCTGCCCTTCAAGTCTCTTTTCTAATCATAGATATCCTTTTGGAACTTCTTCAGCCCTAAAGCTGGCCTACAGCCAGGGAAAAAAAACTGTGGAGTCTGCGGGCCAGCAGACCCAAGAACCAGAAGACGAAAGAACGGAGTCATTCACACCATGTCAGGAACCTGGAGTCGCTCTTCTCTCTGCATCACCCATGTCTTTTTTTGTAAGATGCAACATCTTAGTGGCGTCTCAAACCAAATTTACACCATTCACAGCACAAGAGTATGGTCTGCTGGGGATATTTAATGATACCGTCTGGGAGACTGATGACAAGATCCTTTAATAAGTTAACATTCTTTGTCCTAGCTTTAGTTGTACTGTAAAGTTTTTACAAAAAAAGTTGGGTTAAGTTGTGTGTGTTACCTACATCAGAGCCTGGGTGTAGTTCAGGATAGGGGTGACACCGAGAAATCTCTGGATCCCGTCCATCACAAGTGCAGGGTTTGACCGCAGCAGGGCACCGTCCACCACATGCACCTGTACACATGCACAAGAAAAGTCAGCTCCAAAACAGAGGATTCAGTGTTTGGATTTGGACTTACAAGACAACTCAGCAAAAACTGTGTTGAAGAGAAAGGAGTATCTTTGGTAATTTCATCTGATGAGAAGAGCCCCTTAATTTTGTATCCACTCCATCATCTTTAAACCCTTTATCAGTGGAAAACACTGTAAAGAAATCAAGGGGGACTGGACCACAAGTGGGTTACCTGGCTGGGCTGGTAGTGCTGCAGCCAGCGCTCAAGGTGGGAAGCGTAAGCCCCAGGTTCGAGGCAGCGTCTCTGAAGGTTCTGGAGAGGCCGGGGGGCAGATGGACCTGCAGCCACCACCGCATGGAAAGAGTTGTTGAGGGCAGCAGGGTCCTGGTGGGCTTTCTGGTGCTGTGGAGTTCACATGCACACACATCAAACACAATGTGCAGGCTAGTTCAGCATCAGAGGGGCGGGTCCTTACCTGATACCAGGAGTATGCCCGGTCAGACGGATTGATTAGCACTGACAGGATTTTGGCTCGTGGCAGCAGGGCAGCTGCTCTTCTGGGTGCTGCTTCGGAGTCAAAGTAGTTGGCACTCTTCTCAAACATGAAGTCTGTGCTGACGTTAGAGGGAAATGGAAAGAAGTCCATATACCTGAGGAAAATGGGTAAAGCAATCAGCAAACGGCATTCTATCAGTCCTCTATATCTTATTTCAAACAACCAGACAAACTCCACCAACAATCACCAAACATGTTTTGAACAGTTTCTGGACATGTCATTGCAGCAGCTAAAACATTTCCAGACCCAGAAAGTGAATGACTTTCTGAAATGTTCAAAATTTCAAAAAGCACACGCAACTTTTGGATGAGGAACAGTTGCTCACATCTCATCTTAAACCTTGTCTTTTAATGACAAACAGTTTTATTACAAGCATTTTTGAAAAAAACTCAAGGGCACTGTGCATAAAAGCAAAAGCCACCATCCACCCAAGTTTCTGATCATCTTTTAAAAACCTTTGGATTTCCTGAACAGACCACAGCGCTCCAGATGGAAAAACTTGAATCCTCTGTGTGTATCAGAAAGATACTAAGAATAAATTTAAGGATATTACTTCTAAAGCCCTTTGTCCAACCACCTGTCAGTACAATGGAGGACAACTTATTGGCTTTTTCACCTGCTCAGGTAGATGATGGGGTTGATAGTTTCAGAATATCAATGCTTTCAATATTGTTGCTCCTCTTAAAAAAACACAAATAAGGAGACTGACTCCTTTATGCAACTCTCAGGTAGGAAGACTTAAAAAATGTGAAAATAGATAGCATCTACAAATGAAAGATACTTTTACATTATCTGTGTTGATCTATAAGAAAGCCGTGATAGACATGATAGCACTTCTTACTGTCTATCATAACCTGAAGTACAGTGGAGATGGAAAGTTTGGGCCCCCCAGGTAAAATGTTCTATTATTGTGCATAAAGAACCCAAGGAAAGATTGAAACATCTCCTAAAGACATCAGTTTACATACTGAGACATTCTTTTAACATGTCAAAAAAT
>BSAI01000187.1:1202437-1212613 GCA_036245035.1 Adrianichthys oophorus | reverse complement strand
ATGAGTAGCCGGGTTAGGCTCCGGCAACCCCGTGACCCCGAAAGGGAGAAAGCGGATTGGAAAATGAATGAATGAATCATAGTCTTGCATAGTTTTCATATCCAATTCTGATCAGATCTAGTGCAGATTTTTCATGTGATAAAACTGAGTACTTATTATTCTTATAGAAACTCTCTTATTATTTCATGATTTCAGTAACATAAGTCACACATCATGTAACAGTTATGTAATACTCATTGATGATCATTAGAATACAATTTATATTAATCCAGAAATAATCCTTACACAGTGGAAATCAAGTTTTCAAGTAACAACAAATTAGATTATCATCTGAGAGAATTCTAACTTTGAAGACAAAAAAGATGTGGGATGATTTGCGGAAAGTTCACCAAACTACTAAACAGACTCTGAAACGGCGAGAATTTGTGGGGAAAAAGCAAATGGGATATTTCACAACACCTCAAATCAAGGGTAAACTAATCAAAACTCAGTAACTACGCTGGAGAACTTGTACGGACAAGGATTCAAACCAAACACACATTTTTTAGAAGTGTGAGAAAATACAGCTCTTCTGGGACAACATCCACTCATCTGTATGTGACATTCTTCAGTACAAGATTCTCTGAACGTGTCTTGTGACGTATCTGGGTTACTTAAAAGGAAATTTAAATTGAACGGACCAAAATCTAAAAAAAGTTCTTCTTGTCTTATTTTCCAAACTATTTTCAAACACTCTTTTCTTTGAGTTTCTGTAGATTTGGTCTGAAAACGTGCATTTAGTCAGAAACTCCATGTTTTAGAATTTTGTAGATAATTTTAAACATGATGTGTGGTACATAAAATGCTCCAGTTCTAGAATAGGCCTCTCGTTGGTTTGTAATCTGGTTCTGAAAGAGTCAAGAGTCTCACCAGCCACAACCTTCACCACACATCACTGCTCTGATGTCTCCGTTTCTTTCATGTATTGTAATGAGATATAAACAGAAACCACTCCATGTATTGATCAGGCTGAAAACATTTGGCAGTAGCTCCTCCCACACTCGGCTGGGGTGTCAAGCTTATGAACACATTTTTGAACAGTCATCAATAACCAATATCCATCCATCCGTTGTCTTCCGCTTATCCGGGACCGGGTCGCGGGGGCAGCAGTCTAAGTAAAGATGTCCAGACTTCCCGCTCCCCGGCCACTTCCTCCAGCTCCTCTGGGGGGACCCTGAGTTGTTCCCAGGCCAGCCGAGAGACATAGTCTCTCCAGCGTGTCCTGGGCCTTCCCCGGGGCCTCCTCCCAGTGGGACATGCCCGGAACACCTCCCTAGGGAGGCATCCAGGAGTCATCCGAACTAAATGCCCGAGCCACCTCAACTGGCTCCTCTCAATGTGGAGGAGCGACGGCTCTACTCCGAGCTCCTCCCGGGTGACTGAGCTCCTCCTACTATCTCTAAGTGAGCGCCCAGCCACCCTACGGAGGAAACTCATTTCGGCCGCTTGTATCCGGGACCTCGTTCTTTTGGTCATAACCCAGAGCTCATGACCATAGGTGAGTATTGGGCCGTAGATCGACCGGTAAATTGACAGCTTTGCTTTCTGGCTTAGTTCTCTCTTCACCACGACGGACCGGTACAGCAACTGCATGACGGTGGACGCAGCACCAATCCGCCTGTCGATCTCACGCTCCGATCTTCCCTCACTCGTGAACAAGACCCCAAGATACTTGAACTCCTCCACTTGGGGAAGGAGCACTCCACCCACCCGGAGAGGGCAAACCACCTTTCTCCGGTCGAGAACCATGGCCTCAGACTTAGCGGTGCTGACCCTCATCCCAGCCGCTTCACACTCGGCTGCAAACCGTTCCAATGCATGCTGGAGGTCCTGGCTCGATGGAGCCAACAGGACAACATCATCTGCAAAGAGCAGAGAGGAAATCCTGTGGTTCCTAAACCAGACCCCCTCCAGACCCTGGCTGCACCTAGAAATTCTGTCCATAAAGACTATGAACAGAACCAGTGACAAAGGGCAGCCCTGCCGGAGTCCAACATGTACTGGGAACAGGTCTGACTTAGTTCCAGCTATGCGGACCAAGCTCCTGCTCTGGTCATACAGAGACCGGACAGCCCTGAGTAAGGCTCCCCGGACCCCATACTCCCAGAGCACCCTCCACAGGACACCACGGGACACATGGTCTAACCCGGAGAACTGGACAGAGTGTAGAGCTGATCCACAGTTCCACGACCAGGACAGAAACCGCATTGTTGTTCCTGGATCTGAGGTTCGACTATTGGCCGGACTCTCCTCTCCAGTATCCTGGCATAGACTTTACCAGGGAGCCTGAGGAGTGTGATTCCCCGGTAGTTGGAGCACACCCTCCGGTCCCCCTTCTTGAAAAGGGGAACCACCACCCCTGTCTGCCAGTCCAGTGGTACTGTTCCAGACTGCCACGCGATGCTGCAGAGACGTGTTAACCAAGACACTCCCACAGCATCCAGAGACTTGAGGTACTCAGGGCGGACCTCATCCACTCCCGGTGCCTTGCCACCGAGGAGCTTGTTAACTACCTCTGTGACTTCAGCTTGGGTAATGGACAACCCCATCCCAAGGCTCTCAGCCTCTGCTTCCTCAAGAGAAGGCGTGTCAGCAGGATTGAGGAGATCCTCAAAGTATTCCTTCCACTGCCTGACAATGTCCCCAGTAGAAGTCAACAGCTCCCCACCTGCATTGAAAACGGTGCCTGCAGAAAACTGCTTCCCCCTCCTGAGACGCCGGACGGTTTGCCAGAACCTCTTTGAGGCCAACCGATAGGCCTCACCGAACTCCTCCCAGGACCGAGTTTTTGCCTCTACTACAGCCTGAGCCACAGCTCGCTTAGACTGCCGATACCTGTCAGCTGCCTCTGGAGTCCCACAAGTCAGTCAGACCCGATAGGACTCCTTCTTCAGCTTGACGGCATCCGTTATGTTACACGGCTAGAATGATTGGCCGACTCAGTCTCTGGGCAACATATTTAATTTTTCTGTGAAACATGTAAAACAATCACTGACTGGAGCACACTGGACCATGTTCTCTGCTCATGCTCACCACGTTCTGACTAAACTTCTTCTTCACAGTTAATTGTAGTTTTACAGGCGACATAACCTTTATGAATTAAAAAATTACAAAATGTGTTTTTTTTCACTCTTAACAAACACAAGAATTCCAAACACATGAACTATCTTTGTCTTTTTACAGTTTTAAACGTTTAAACATTTTACACTGCACTCAATCATCACCCCAATCTGCCACCGCGGTCGGCACAGATCCACGTCCGCCATTTTAGCAACAACACGTGGTGTCCGCCTCCCACCAACTGGTCAAACAACGCATCACTCCAGCCCATGTCGCTCCCCAAAGCATTTAAAACAGATCGCCACAACTGCCTATCATTTGTGTGTTCCTTTCAGCCAACTTACCTGTGAAACATGTAAAAACACAATTACTGACTGGAGCACACTGGACCACGTTCTCTGCTCATGCTCACCACGTTCTGACTAAGATTCTTCTTCTAATGTCAGCTACTGATGCATGGAACTCCAAGCGCCCTCTGCTGGCGAAAGTTAGTACTGACTCAGAAACCCTTCTAGAAGCAACACACCAACTATTGCAGTTCAGATGGGCATAACAGTAATGTCACTGGTTGCTTCTCCTTTTCACATAAAATGTTATGGGGGGGCAACTATTTTAAAAGCCTGTTTCAATAACACAGTGCCACATTACTTCCAGTGTCCACCAACGGGTTCAGGGGTTGCCGCCGCGACAGGCACCAGAGACCTTGCGACCACAGCTCCGAACAGCAGCAGAGACAATGGAGGTGGAGAACATGTTCCATTCAGACTCGAAGTTACCAGCCTCCCTCGGTACCTGTTTGAAGTTCTCCCGGATGTGGGAGTCATAGACTTCCCTGACGGGGATCAGCCAGAAGTTCCCAGCAGACCCTCACAGTACGTTTGGGTCTGCCGAGTCTTTCCGGCCTCCTTCCCCGCCATCGAATCCAACTCACCACCAGGTAGTGATCAGTGGACAGCTCTGCCCCTCTCTTTACCCGAGTGTCCAAAACACACGGCCAAAGGTCGCCTGAAACGACTACAAAGTCGATCATCGATCTCCTGATGTCCTGATGCCACGTGTATAGATGGACACCCTTGTGCTGGAACATGGTGTTTGTTATGGACAAACTATGACGAGCACAGAAGTCCAACAACAGAACACCGCTTGGGTTCAGATCAGGGAAGCCGTTCCTACCAATCACGCCCCTCCAGGTGCTACTGTCATTGCCCACGTGGGCATTGAAGTCACCCAGGAGGACGATGGAGTCCCCCGTTGGGGAACTTTCCAGTAACCCTCCGAGAGACACCAAGAAAGCTGGGTACTCCGAACGGCTGTTCGGCCCATAAGCCGAAACCACAGTCAGAGACCTGTCCCCCACCTGAAGGCGGAGGGACGCAACTCTTTCATCCACCAGGGTGAACTCCAACACTTGGCGGCTAAGCTGGTCACGAGTAAGCCCACCCCAGCCCGCCGCCTCTCACCGTGTGCAACTCCGGAATGGTAGAGACTGAGTTTCAGAGCCCAGACTGTGCGTAGAGGTGAGCCCAACTATGTCTAGCCGGTACCTCTCAACCTCTCGCACAAGCTCAGGCTCCTTCCCTCCCAGAGAGGTGACGTTCCATGTCCCAAAAGCCAAGTTCCATGACTGGGGTTTAGGCCGCTGAGGCACTCGCCCTCGACTGTCACCCAAACCAGATTGCACCGGCCCTTTCTGAGCTCTCCTGCAGGTGGTGGGCCCACTGGGGCAATAACCAATATATATATATATATATATATATATATATAGAGAGAGAGAGAGAGAGAGAGAGAGAGAAATAAGCATCCTCAATGTGAAGTACGTCACTTGATTGGTATGCAGAACGGCCAATCGCACATGCTGAAGTCACCACACACAGTGAGCGAACACATTTGCTACAGACAGCAGCTACTGTGTGGGGAGTCAACCTACTCAGGCCTTCAGAAATTCTTGAAATTTTTTGTATTTGCATTGAGACAATAACTAAATTAAATAATACTAAAATTGTATTATTTTTTTATGTTTTCCCTCTTGGACTAATGCGGGACAGAAAGTTTTTAAAATTGGGTCATTGAGACACGTAAACCCTGCGGAGACGGCCATCTTTCAGATGCAGCTGCTGCAGCGGGAGTGACAGTGACCACACTGAAAGAGATTCTGAATGACCTCTCAGTGTCATCCGTGTTTTCCATACATTGTAAATGAGAAATAGACAGACACCGCTCCATGTAACTGTAGCAGGCGTTTCCTGTATTTGGCAGGTCACTCGTTCCTCTGCGTTGTGTTCAAAAAGGACGCGAATCACATCCCAGCCTTGCTTGACTCCAAAAGGGGACAGTAAGCCCCTTTACAAGCAAAAACAAGGAGGATAAAACAAATCTCTTAATAACATGGAAATCAGGATTTTTGTACAAAAAAAATATTTCAGGTTACGTAGCAATCAAGCTGCAGACATTAACTGTTAGCTCCTCCCACACGCGGCTGGGGCACCAAGCTTCGGTACACATTTTTGGACAGGTGGCAAGTTAGCCGAAAGTTTTTTTAGCTTTGCGTTTTACCTTCAATTTATTTAAAGGCATAAAAATAAGTGATGAGTATTTTCATTCCCATGGTGTTTGGTAATATGACTGCAACCTGTGTACAAATGAACAGTACGCGCTACACAAAGCAGCTTGACAGTTGTTTGTCAGAGTTTGACAAATGCCTTCAAGACTTTTTTTTGCTGGTGCCAGTCGCCACATTCATGTGTTATCCATTTCAGGAAGATGCTGAGGTTGAGTCACTTGTATCAAAAATAATAACACTGTTTCAGAACTCTGATAAAGTGGAAGAAGAAATGTTGACATTACAAACAGACATTCAGCTGAAGTCCAGAGCTCATGAACAGGAAACTCACACGGGAAAAGGACCCGACATGAGGAAATGTGCCATCAACTTGACTGCATTATTTAGCTCCACTTCTTTATGCGAGTCAGCCTTTTCCCACATGAAGATCATAACGTCCAAGAACCGTTTGTTCCACTTTGACTGATGATCATTGAAAAGTGTGCTTGAGACTGGCTGTCAGCAGCTACTGTCTAAACTACACATCTCTCACTGAGTCCATTCAGTGCAAACATGACAAACATGTAAAAAGTAAAATTGCTCTTATTGTTGTTCACCTTTCAGTTTGACGTTATGTGAAATACATCAAAATGCATTGTACCTGCAAGAATTCCTCATACATTTACAAATTATTTTTATATTTCTGTATTCGGTGGTAGATCTTTCAGACACAATCACTTAAAAAGTAGTTCACATACCGAAAAAAAGTCTGAACCCCGTGGTCTAAACGGAACGTCAGATCACTATGAATCATACGTCACTTCCGCCTCGGCAACAGCATATCAAAATGGCGGCTGTGTTGGAGCGAGTGGATGGATGTGTCGCTCCAGCAGACTCGGACCCGTTGACGCCGCTTCAGAGCAGCCCCCTGCCTGAGCAGCACCAGAACAACCCTCTACTCGGACTGCCCATTGTTGCGATCGAGGCAATCCTCAACTTCCTGTCCTATGACGAGATCAGCCTTCTGCGCGCGGTAAGGGCGCGCGCGGCACCGCACCGGCTGCATGAACGTTCGGTTCGAATGAGCTGCAATTTAGACGGAACATTTGCCTTTAGAGTTGGACCTACAGAGACCAGTTATACGCCATCATATGTGCACGCCTGTATGCGCGTTGACTGTTCTTGTAAGTTTGCTCTCGTCCTGGATTGTCTCTGTTCCTGTCACGTTCTTGTCATCGTGCAGATTCCGTTTTACCTTCGTAAACAATCTAATGACAGTATAACGAAATCTGGACTGACTATCCCCTCCCCCTTTGCGTTCTAAACAGGAAGTACCCGCTGGTCCCAGAAAGACTTCAACTGAGACAGACACAGCTATAACTAATCATCATGTTTGTCAGAAATACCCTTCTTGCTCTTTACCTCTTTTTTTTTTTAATCTTGCTAAACCAACAGTTTTCATGATAAATGTTCTTTATTGCAAGTTATTCAAATTATAAACTGACCAATCAGATACCTCACTAAAAGCATTTGGCGCCCGCTGGCTCCACCTCAAACATTCAAAGCGTTTGACAGATTCTCCTGAGCCCGCTTTCAGTGGAAGGGGTGTGGCTTTCCAATAAGCTCACTCCTGATTAGCAAGAGTGGTCGCCATAGTAATGTGGACTCAGACCGGCTCGGAACAATCACCACATACTAACTTCGTCTGGTTGTAAAATGGCGTAGTCTGTAGTGGAAAAATGGCGACTGAATTGACTTCATTTGTTGAAATCTGAGGTAAGGCGTTTTCAATAGGTGACAACACCCTGATGTTTTGTTTATGTCAATGGGTGAAACCATGGCTATATAAGAGAACTGGACTGAGTAACACCCCCCCATCTCCCAGTGTACCTGCTGGGCCCCAAAAACTCAAATCCCATAGACTTCTATTGAGAATAAACTGCTATTATTATATTATTCCTTATAAGCGCTATTATAAGCAGCTAAAAACATTCTAATAATGTTTATACTAAAAATCTCTATATTTGCATGTTTCCTGTTGAACAACAACATAGGCTATGAGGTCTTTAGCTTATTCAGCTTTATTAAAAAATATTCACACCATCTGGACAGTTTTATTACATCCTCACTTTCTCACGGTCTGACAAAGTCGCATTGAAAAGACACAAGGGGATGCAGGCAGAAGCTTTGCGGCCGAATCCAAATTCTTCCCCTATATGTAGCCCTCCAAGTGGAGAGAAATGGAAAAATAGTGTCTTCAAATTCCATCGCTGCCACCACTACTACCCTACCGATGCAGGGATACCTAGCCTTAAGTCCCTATAAAAAAAAAACAAGTTGGAACGCCACTACCGCTTCAAATGCCCCTACGATTGAAGAAGCAGGGAAAAGTCGTAAGATTACGGGATGAATTCATTAGTGTAGAGAGCGCTTGTGTGCTCACCTTTGTTCCTCTGTGGTTGCCAATACAGTTCAATTGGAGTCCATTATTTTACTGTATGTCTTGTAATAGTAGCCTGGGCAATTATTCCCAAAAATTGGCGGCCGGCACGGCATTTATGGGAGACAGGCGTCTATTGGAGACCGGCGTTTATTCCATCACAGACAGAATGGTGATGGCTAATGGGTACATTTTGTGGTTAAAATTAGTTAAGAAATGCAGACAACACCAGATGAACATTTCAGAATTTAATAAAATGATGAGGACATTGTATTAGTTTCTGCAGCCGTCTTCTCAATGTCATCGTCTGCTTTTGCCATTCTCGGATACATTTAGGATCCTCCCTAAAATGAGGTGCAGATTCCTCACCAGAATGTTCTTTGATGTATGCCATCGCTCAAAGTTGAAATGATAAATGAAACTAGAAAAGTTGCATTACCTGTAATAAGCTAGTGTGAATGCTGTTTGCTAAATGTTGTTGTTGAAGATCCTGAAGGAAATTTTTTTAATTGATTAGTATTGTTCTTAACATGCTGAGTGTTTTGATACTAACATTGCATAGGCTATAAAAGTGCAGAAAGAATTTGAAAAATGTTTTTAAAAAGAAGTCGTAAAAATGCGTAAAATTTTGAAATGTGTAAAAGGAATAACTACCAAAAGTAGAAGCACGATTGTCCTTAATGTGCTGAACGTTTTGATACGAATATTGCATATGTTTTAAAGGTGCACACATTTTTTGAGGGATTTGAAAAATTTCCCATTCCTTTATAATGGGGCTAAAAATCGCATAAATTGCATAATATTGTTAAAACTGTAAAATGTATGAATACCAAAAATACAACCAGGATTGTCCCTAACAAGCTGAACGTTTTGATACCGAAATTGCAAAAATTGCGGAAAGTGTGCTTGAGTTTTTACGTGTAAAAAGTGTAAAGAAGAAAAAATAAAATAAAGAGAAACAGAATTGCTCAGCATTCACACAATTAGTTTATCTTGGCCATCGCCACACTGCCTCACAACACAAATACCATGGACACTCGGCGTCTGCACAACTGTTTAGGACCCCAGGGGTGTGTGTGTGTGTGTCTGTCAGGAGCCTGGCTTACTGAACACCTGTTAGACCCGGCGCTTATTGGACACCGGTGTCTATTAAAACATACATGGTATGGTTTGCTCTGACTGACTGCAAAATTGGAAGATTATAAATATCTGAAAGTTGAGCTTTCATTCAAAACATCAAGTAATAAATAAGGAATGACCAACGAAGAACCAACACATCACTGGTGTGGTGTGTATCTGTGTAGGTCTGCTTCTCCCCTTCTCTGCTTTACTACTGCACTAGTTCAGAAGCTTACAAGACAAATGTGCTGGTGGTTGTCATGCAGATTGGTGACAGGCTGGGCTAACAGAGTTGTGGATTTCATAAAAAGATTCTGTTGTTCTGCAGGTGTGCAAGCGTATGGACATGATCTGCCAGCGCGTCCTGAACCAAGGCTTTTTGAAAGTGGAGAGGTACCATAGTCTGTGCCAGAGACAAGTAAAAGCCCAGTTGCCCAGGTCAGTTCCTCTACTGTCACATTTGTCTTTGAAAAAGGGGTGCATTCAGACTTACCAAAATAGAGCTCTGTTGACCTCACAGGCATCTGAAGGTTTTTTTGCTTTAAATAAGCTAAACAAATCTACTTCGGTGTTTTGGTGAGGCGTTCAGGATTTAATTTAACTCAGGTTTCCACTGACACATCTCACAATCCAGAAAGTAAACGGCTCTCACAAATCCTTCTGTGGTTCTGAACCCTCGGTTCTCTTCCAGCGTTCTTGCTTTAGAATTTGCACATTAGCTTCAAACAAACTTACGGGATGATCTATGTGAGACTGTCCTCTAGGGCGCCAAAGGGGGAAGGATGGGAGGAGGTCTGATTCTAGCCTGTTAGCTACACGGAGCTAGCAGTTAATGTTTTTAGCCTGTTAGCTACATGGAGCTAGCAGCTAATGTTTTTAGCCTGTTAGCTACATGGAGCTAGCAGCTAATGTTTTTAGCCTGTTAGCTACATGGAGCTAGCAGCTAATGTTTTTAGCCTGTTAGCTACACGGAGCTAGC
>BSAI01000187.1:1184102-1195604 GCA_036245035.1 Adrianichthys oophorus | reverse complement strand
GGTTTGGTGGTCTGTACACTGTGATAGATAAAACAGGAAGGAGGGTTCGGTGGTCTGTACACTGTGATAGATAAAACAGGTGGGTTACCAAAAAGGAAAACATGATGCTCAAAGGAAGAATATTTGTGAAGTACAATATTTTCAGATTTTAATCTATTTTGGGCAATCGGTGCTGTCCCGCCCACCTTTCATTACCTCCCCGATAGAAAATAAATAGTTCAAATGAGGTGGAGAACCCTCAGTGAGAATAGCTGGTGCATCAGTGCCAAACCAGGTTCCAGTTAAAAAGAGACAGCTTAAGTCATGGTCTAAAATCAGATCATTGATGATAAAAGACTTATTAAAAAGTGATCTGACATTTAAAAGAACCATCTTCATTGTTGTTGGTAAAATCTGCTGTGAGAATAACATGGGTTTAGTGACTGTGTGAACTGGAAGGAGAATCTGACATGTGAGGCACTTGGAAATGGATTGAAGTGACTGGAATATGATATGATGTGGCACATGATGGTGATATCTACTGGTATATGATGCTGAGTGGCAGAGAATGGTAAATCCAATGGTGTGAGTGTCCTGGTTTGACCACTAGTCTCGTGCATCTTAGAGAGAAAATTAAAGCTAGGCAATGTGAATTAATAAAGAATAAACGGCTCCCACCAAAGAGTGACTTAAGTCGCTTTATTTGAAACCAACGCATCAGTACACAAGGCTGCTCTCTGCTCTGCTGCTGCTCGTGGGGATGACAGACCTCCTTGCAACATTTCTTTTCGTCTCATCTTTGATCCAGTTTGGAAAGCACTGTGACTGTAGCAATGAGGGCATGTCTGTACTTTGAGCAATCCCTGACTCTGCGTGCACAAAGATGCATCAATTACTCCACTTTAAAAAAAAAAAAAAATGTCCATTTTGTGTCATTTAACTGAGAGAAAATGTCAGAGCCTACAAAACCAAAGTAGCAAGGGTTTCTATAGTCCAGCAATTGAATTAATTACCAAAATTTTAACTGTAATTCGTTACCGAACTCCATTACTGACAAAAGTAATTAAATTATATTATGAATAATAATAATTATTATTAATAATTCATTAGTTTGTAATGCCCTCAACGCTGCATATAGTGACAATAATAGAAAATCTACATTTTTAGTTTATCAATATTAATATTATTTAATAATCTAAGCAAAGGAAATGGGTCGCCATTGCTCGGTTTAGCTCAGTGAGGAAATGTGTAATGGATGTAATGAATTCCCCCAAACTTCATTACAGTAGGTGGTGTAGGGGAGCTGTAAGTTAAATATTGTCTGATTCCTAGCTAGCCTGGCAATAGGTCAGTCCAAAGAGGAATGTTTTAAGCCTAACTTTGAATGTAGAAACTGTCTGCCTCTCTAGTTGAGATGTTTCCTCCGTTGGTCCAGGCTCAGAAGTTTCTTGCTCCGAGGAACCCGACAGTGGTAGCCCCAAATACATCTGTATGTGGTGGTTTTTGAAGCTGTTCCTCCACCTCATTCCACTCTTTCTGGACGTCTGCAGGTTCTTGAATCTTTTGATGATCTGCTCGTGCCCTCAGTTGTTTTTTTGCTGCATCTTCTCCCGCCACATTCTGTCCTTCCATTAGACTTTTCACTGATCTGTTTGGACACAGCTCTCTCCTTAGCTACGAACTTTGGTGGTTTAACCAGACTACGGAGAGCGTGGATGATGGTTCTTCTGGAAAGTTGTCCAGTCTGAAGTCTTCCTCACATTGAACCCAGCTGTGACAATTGAACTGAACTGAGCTGATTTAATGACATCTGGGGAACCTGTGCAGGGCTTTTATAACAGTAGATGATTAGTTGATGAAACTCAGTTCAAAACATTCATGTTCTGAAAAATCTGGGCAGAAGTCTCCACAGTTTTCAAATTCCTGTGAAATTCTGTTTTTGTGGGTTTCATGAACTGGAATCCCATTTCATGTAAAATAGACAAATAAATACTTGAAATCAATTCATCAGTGGACCCTGAATCTATATTCTATGAAGGTTATTTAATGGAATTATGGAAATGAATACACTTTTCTGTGATACTCTAATTTTTTTGAAAAGGGTCTGTATATTCGTATATTAGCGTGTTTAATAGGTCATGCATCAAGCAAACAAGCCTTCACTTGATAAGTTCTTTCCCACTGACCCTACCCCTCCTTCTCCCAAGTGCTACTAGAGATAAAGTTCTGTGCATTGTTGATCAGAGTGGGGCCCTGAGTTAAAAGATTGGGCCTGAACGGCTGTAGTTGGATCGGCTGGGCTCCAGGAACCCAAACGCAGGAGTGACAGTAATTCCACCTTTTTACTGTGTCCTCAGGTCATCGATGAGATTTACCGTGTGCTGCGCTATGTGAACTCTACCCGAGCCCCACAGAGAGCTCACGAAGTTCTTCAGGAGCTGAGGGACATCTCCTCCATGGCCATGGAGTACTTTGATGAGAAAATTGTCCCCATTCTAAAAAAAAAACTGCCAGGAACTGATCTGTCTGGCCGCCTCATCGGCTCTACTCCAGGTTACTTTCCATTTTCTGCTCCTCATGGTTTTCACTTGAAAAAGGTCCTTCAAGATTAGGTCTGCTTATGAGGTCTACTATGGAGGTCAGTCCATAGTAGGTGGGTAATCCCTGTGGTGATCTGTTAGATTGTTTAAAACTAGTTTTGCAGTTTCAGTCATTTTACAGGATTTAGAATCATCAAACTTCTAAAAATGAACCCGTTTGTGGTAAGTCAGTTGTTGTGACACGCCCACTAAAGCATTTTTTGAGCTCAGCATTATTCAGTCACATGACAAACAGCCACTCATCATTTGGGTTTGGGGAGCAACACAAAATAAATATAAAATAAAGGTTAATTTTTTTAATCTACCCATAGGGGTGGAGGTGTGAAGCTTAAGAGGAAGTAAGTATTTTTGCTTCAGTCGTAAGGCTGGACCATCTTACACTGAGGTAAAGGAGCAGAGGTCATTTTGTAACGGTCCCTTCTTTGGTTACCTGGTAAGAGATGTTGGCTCCACCGACAGTTTCAATGTGGAAGTTTGCCCTTCTGACCAGTGCTTTATGCTGTTCTGAAGAGACTCCTGCTTTAACCCTTTAACGCTGGTGCTATCAAACTTCAAACTTTATTTATTTGAACAGCGCCTTTCCTTCATTTGAAACCCAAGGTGCTTTACATAAAAAAAAAATCTGTAATAATAATAAAAAATACAATTACAACCACTCTTCCCTCCCCCAGCTCCTCCCTCCATCCACCCAGCCCCCACAATACATGACACCCCCCCCACAGGAAAACTGAACAAAGCCTAAAAGCTGCAGCTTTGTCTTAGACTTACACTAGTGTTGGTGTAGCAAAACTCTTCAACTAATTACTTAATCAGTTGAAATGATGGAAATTGCACAAATGGTCAGGGAGTTAACAGTAGAGTGTTTTGTTTCATGTCACAGACGACATAGCCGGTATTGAAGGGTTAACTACTCAGTAAACTGCGGTCAGCAGGGGGTGCTGTAGTCTGTATTCCCCCTGCTGTAGCTGTTGTCAGAACCACCAGTTTGAGAGTTGACGGATGTCCTTGAGTCTAGGAATGAGCTTGTGCAGTCAACACATTCATTCATAAGGCCTGGCAGGATCTGTGCTTCAGGTCAGGATCTTTAACAGGGCAGCCATGGTTCTGCTGCAGCTTCACTGCATGTGCCTTCACATTTGAGGCTGGCTGAAGTTCTGAAACACTGTCGTGTTCCCTCTCAGTGGCTGGACCATCCACATCACTGACCACCATGTCCCTGCTGGCCAAGAACACGCCATCGCGGTCAGAGATGACGAAGGTGCAGCAGCAAGTAAAGGTAAACGGTGCCTCCATGACGGCTCTGCGCAGAGAAATGCAGGAGGTCCGGATGAAGCAGCTGGAGCAGCAGAAGCAGCTGCAGGACCAGGAGCAAAAGCTGCTGGAGCAGAGTCAGGTGATCGCAGAGCAGAATGCTCGCCTCGGTGAGCTTGAGCACAAGCTCCGTGAGATCCTGGACAGCCATGCTCCCACCATGGGGAGGAGGGGGTCTACTACTGCCATTTCCTCCACATCTTCTGCTGTGGCAAGCGCGCCTGCTGCTGCGCTGACTGATAACCAAGCCTCACTTGCAGAAGGAAACAGCGGCTCGTTGCTGAAGCGAGCCCAGAGCCCAGAGACCTCAGAGCTTCCCCGACAGTCCAAGCGACTGCGCAAGAGGAAGTGAGACTGGACGTTATGCCCATTTTTTGTGTTTAAGACTTTCCTCATATGTCAAACCCCCATATTGCTTCCCAACCCTGGTCCTCGGGGCACACTGTCCTGCTTATGGACACCTGATTCAGCTCATCATCAGGCTCTGCAGAAGCCTGACAATGATAGTCATCAGGTGTGCTTGAGCTGGGTTGGATTAAAAAAATTCAGGACAGTGTTCCCTGAGGACCAGGATTGTGAAACACTGTCCTAAACCACCAACTGTCTGTCTTAACTCCCCATGTTTGCCTATGGATCTTCAAGGGTGTTGGCTACTGCATTGTCTTCTTTGTTTAACTAAGGCCTTGAGAATATGGCCCCCAGGGCAATTCAAGTTTTAGACTCTCCTGACTCCAGCGGGAGCATTTGATTGATTGGAAATAGGGCTGGGCGATAAAACAACAGCTATCGATATCACAATAGAACTTTTTTTTGAAGAAAAAATGAGCCTATTGCTATAGACTTTTATTTTGAAGGGTCCAAAATGAACACTCGCCAGTTTCAAACATTTTCTTTGGTGTGTAAAAGTTAGAGGGTTAGTCACCACATGGAGAGTAAACATTTACGTAAATGTAGTCATGTTTTTGGCTTTTCCTGTGTCTCCTCCTCTACAGTCTTCACGCCAGATAAACAAACACATGCAAGACGCCGTCACTTCACCTGTGCAGCGTTTAATTTTGGCTGATGAAACAGCAGAATATGCAGCGATTTATATAACAAAATCCAGTCAGGACGGGAGGATAAAGCTGCTAGACCTTTAAGACGGCGCCGTCGTTAGACACTAATGCTATTATGCTAACGAGCTGTTCCCTGTGTCATCTGCATTGTAATCACAGACCGGTTTAAAGTCAGACAGTATTTTCACAGATCAGCCTTTAAGACACAGCTGATAAATACAAAAAGATGAATTCATAGAACATTCTTAAAAACTGTATTTTCTAAATATAACAGAATTGAATCCACTGTTTTAGCAGCGTCTGTGTAGCATAACAGAGTCTGTGTTACACTGAAAACTGTGACCTGTCAGATGCTGCAGCTTTAATGTTAATGATTTATAATGACAAGAACCCAAAACATTTGACTGTTTTCAGGAGTTTTTTGTTCTGATTTGTAATAAAATGTGATCACCTGGAGCCAGAATTCTCTAATAAATCTGTCCGTGTTTTCTCAGCATGTTTGAGTTTACAGTTAGATGACAATAAAGATGCGTTTATACCTAAAGTAAATTACTTCTACACAATTTCATTTTCTTAAAAAAAATCTCTATATATAGATATGAATCTTTATATCTATATATATCAGAAAAAAAATTCAAAAAGGAAAACGCCTAAGGTATTTCTGTGTAAAGTGGTTATCATTTGGCCGGTAGATTAAAAAAAATTTCTTGGCTAGGTTGGCCGGTGATTTAAAAAATAAATTACGGCTCCTGTGTGGAGGTACTTCAGTTATTTAAAATCTGACAAAACAACAGAGTAACGTGCACAGCAGATTGTGCAGAAGGCATTTTCCTTCTAAAACTGGAAATCCCACCAACATTTTTATCATTCTCCACAAAAACAACAGTTAAGTCCTGCACAGCCAACCCGTTCTCGCTCCCAAGCCGTCACATTTTGACACATAGGTAAGGAGCCCTCCGCGTCAAAGATGGACTCTTTGGGTGGTTTGGTCTTGTCCGCATTTGGTACCACGTCTGATTTAATCAGAACAGCTGGTGCATAAAAAAAACGACAAGTTTGCTGCACCCAAAATGGTCAAAGAGTGACGGAGAGGGCTCTTACCCATGCATCAATATATGACAACTTAGGAGTTAAGATGTGTAGGCACAGCAGCAACAGTCTAAACAACCAGAAGAAATTCAGAGAATTTGCTTTTAGTTCCTAGATTATTCACAGGATGTTGACAAAAATGTTTGTTAATTTGATGTTTGTTCTGTAAAACTTGAAAACATTAGAATTGATTAGTAGAATGGAAGCTTTGTTTTTAAATGGAACTGATCAAACAGTTTAGAGTTCTGTTTTATTCATGTTCTCTTTTGAAACTTGAAAGCTTTTGCTTTCATTTTCAGTTTAGTTTGTAATATTTATGATTTATGATATAAAAATTCACTATCGCCCAGCCCTACTTGTAAGCGGAGGAAAGTACGTGTGGGGGGGCACATGCCGTATGAGCACCCCCCCCATATCACCCAGCCCTAATTGGAAATATCAAAAAGACTTTTTTCTCTTGAAGCTGAATGCACAGGTAATTCTGCAGATATACTTGGATGCACTTAGAACTTGAGGGCCTGGAGGAGGCACTGCTGAGTTATGCCTCAGGTTTAGAAACCAGCTGCAGGAATGATGCTTAAAACTACTTTTGCTCTCTAATGAGAATCAGAATATTTTTGTTTAAAACCGAAGTTTAGTTTAGTTTATCAGGACAATGTACAAATACATTAAGCTTAAAAAGCAAAGATGCTTGCACCAGATTGTAGCTTCATAGCTGATTTTCATCTGTAGTACCTTTACAAAACAGGAGGGTTGACAGATCCTCCTCAAGACTGTTGAGACACTTTTGATCTGTTTTGCAGAGCTCCATTTGAGACTTCAGCTTCTGTGTCAAAGCTTGGCCAGCCTTGAAATGTTTTGCACGAATCAACACACCTGTTTGGAAGAGAAACCTTTTGTTCTATCAACTCTAACAAAGAGTAGAAGTTCTTCAGCCCTCTCCTGAAGAAGGACTTACACGAATGGTGGCTGCTTTACAAACCACTGGAATAGGTGAAGAACACTGAAAGAATTGAGTGGCTGATGAACTTGTTTGCTTTTCCACTTTCTTATTTAAGGTATCCCTGTGGCCCACGTGCACATGTGTATTAGACCTCCTCTGAGTTGTCATTTTCATTAGAAAAACTGTTATCTTCGTGTCTTGAAGCTGTGGATGAATTCTCATATATGTGAAGGACATTTCAGTCAAATGTATCTATTAAATCTTAATATAAGGATACTTGCAGGTATGCTCATCTCTGATTTGGCCTTTGTCTTTGATTTACTGAAGCAGTTATTCCATTTAAACAATTAGCACAGGTTGAACTCCCCATCACCACCTTTGAACTGAGTTCTGCCAGAAGTCACCCCACTCCTTACATGCTTAGTTCAAAGTGCCAAGGCAGTCTGTTGTTTCTTTATTGGGGTCTTCATATTTAGCAGCTGTTATTAACATTGATTTCCTGAGCTTTAATCAAAACTACATTTGCAGATCAATCTCCCAGACTGTTCCATCAGCTGCTGCTCCAGAAATTACTATCTGAGCCCTGCAAAAGCCATATTAGTTGTCACATACCTGCGTGTGTGAAATGTGTTCTCTGCATTTGCCTTTTACATGGGGAGTGGGTGAGCTACAGTCACAGACGAGCTTCAGAATTGATGGTTTATTCACATTGACTCTATATAGAGAACTGGACTGAGTGACCCCATACACTCCTCAAATAATAGGAAAGTAGGAAGAATCTGCTGGTTCCAAGGAGCCAAAATCCCAAAGACTTCTATAAAGACATAAACAGCTGTGACTCTGTCATTGTGTTTGTCAGAATAACTATTCTTACTCTGATGCATTTTTTCATTAACATCTTCTTGGTCAGGGCTGGCCAACTCTGGTCCTCAAGAGCCTCAATCAATCAGATATGGAATGATTTTAAACAAAATGTATTAGAGCAAGAATGGCTATTCTGAAAACATTAAATGACAGAGTAATAACTGTCTATTTCTCAATAGAAGTCTGAGATTGTGATCTTCTTGGAACCAGCAGGTACTTCCTATTTAGAACACAAGAAGGGAGGGGTTGAGATGTCAATTGTTTTCACGGACTCTGGAGCTGACATCACAAATGAAGAACAGCCCCTTCCAGGAAGAGTCTGCGCTGCAAGCACAGCCCCCGGGCTGAAAAACACAACCACTTTCTCCATGAAGCTAACGGTGATCGGCAAAACGCTTTCATTTTAAAAGCACAATACTTACATTAAATTTGTATTTGAGAATGGCACAAGCAGATGGGTGATATTGACAAGACGACTGCAGAAAAAGGAGCAAACTATTTCCTTGTAGACGTGCAAAGGAAGTGAGCGACGAATTAGAAGAACTGGTTTAAACATGGATTATTGAGCAAAGACAGAAGCTGTGTGTCTCCAGGAAAATGATTGACATGAAAGTGAAGATGATTTTGATACAGAGATTGATGATGCTTCAAAGAGAAAAGAAATGTTCACAGACAGAGCAAATCAGGACAGATTACGATGCTCTCATCATTTCAATCAATCTTCAAGT
Source organism: Adrianichthys oophorus (assembly GCA_036245035.1). Lineage (NCBI taxonomy): Eukaryota > Metazoa > Chordata > Actinopteri > Beloniformes > Adrianichthyidae > Adrianichthys > Adrianichthys oophorus. Next base: position 1,187,035 of record BSAI01000187.1, on the reverse strand, counting down.
GTTCATCTGTTGTCTGCATTTTGTGACCAAATTTCATTGTACAATGAACCCATTAACCATCACCATTCTCAGGGTTCCCGCGGCGTCTTACATTTTGATATCTTGGTCTTAAAAATTGTTCTGTTCCAGACTTTTTCCATATGACTTTTTTGGTCTAAAGTTTTATTTTTTAAGCACAATTATGTAAGTAAAGCGCATTATGCACCATCACGCTGTATGCCAACCGCTGATTTAAAAAAAAGAAGACGAAGAAGATAGGGGAAAATAAGAAGCACCCGCTTCAGCTTTATGGCCGTTTTAAATATTGGTCAATGCTTACGACGCACCGCAAAGTACAAGGAGATGAGAAGCTAGTTGCGGCCAGTGCTGACTGTTCTAACGATCTGTCCTACCTCATTGGAAACTAAACATACAATGCTGATGTAATGGGTGTCACATTTAGCCGGACCACAAACCCCTCACTCATTCTCTGATTGGTGTTCAAGAAGGATTCGGTTTCATTCAGGTCTGGTATGGATAAAAAATAACAAACCCGTCTCTGCAAGTCTCCAGAATATTAATACCTACAATGTCACAAAAACGCTCAAGTTCAACACCCAGAAAACATAATAGAACTAAATACACACTGAGAAGAGAATCATCCAAACCTTCTTTTACAAAAATGGCGCGAACTAACAGCAAGACATGAGTCATGTCCTCGTCTCGCGCAACTCCAGAAGGGGGCAGTAAACCCCATACAAGCAAAAACGACAGATCTGGCAAAACATACCTCTTTATAACATGGAAATCAAACAAAACAAACATTTTCTTCTGGGTTACATTGACTAAATGAACAGCTTGACTCACAGGCATGAATTTCCAGTCTTTTAAGGAAATATTTTTTAAAAAGCAACCATTTGTGGTCTAAAGCATAGTTTTTTGCTCAAATCTTCTGGAATAAAGTGTAATGCAAAATCCACCAATTGGCAAAACTGAAACGCCCTCCAGGAGAGGGGTTTTAATGATCTGGATTTATTATTTCACATATAAAGTGTACAGTTTGTGAACTATATCAGATTATTATGCAGATCTTGAAAACATAGATTATCAATGTTTGTTTTGTTTTACTAATCTGTATAAATGTGTAAATCTTGTAAATTCAAAATTGAATTAAATTGAGTGGATCGAAAGAATCAAATTATCATCAATCAAATCAATGCAGGCTCTGGTGAATCAAATCAAATCAAATTGTTTCTGGAAATGTTGGTGAAATCCAGCCCTAGTGTTCTTACCAGTCTCTGTGAAGTGGCCGAGGTTGTGGATGGTGATGGTGCCTGTAGAGGAGACGAATGGAGTAGAGAAAGTTTACAGTTGAACTTAGTCATTTCCGGCAGATAGCTTGATCCAGAAGGATTTGCAATGAGAACAGATACAGATTTCAATATCATCAGGTTTCAAAGAGTTTGCCATGACTAGACTAAACTTCCCTCTGTGAACTTGGACTGCTCCGAGTGGCGGCGTGGTCACATTAGCATATTTCCCAAACATTTAAAGTCAACATTTATATTTTACATTAAAGCAGAACATTTAGATTTAAGGTTTAGGTTTAAAATTTAGGTTTGCATTTAGATATGACATTTACATTTAACATTTATAATTATGTTTAGGATTTAGATATGTTTAGATTTAACATTTACATTTATGATATACAGATAACTTTACATTTGACATTTACAGCTTTCATATATAAATATACATTAATATTTCAAATTTATCATTAATATTTAGATTAAATTTAGCATCTAAAAGTGAATATCCTCAAGTCACAGAAAAGGCTTTTTTTGTCATAAATACTGACAAAATGTGTTATAAATGCAGCACATATGGAAAGAAATGTTTAAATGTGGTAAAGTTGTTAAATTATTTTCATGAGGGGAATTTTTACATTCAGCGCCCCATAAAATCCAGTCAATTTTCAAAATATAATCAAATTTTCACAATAAAACGTTGCGATTGACAAATGCAATCATATTTTTGTATTTAAACAGACTGTAGAGATGTAGAGGGGGTTGGGTGTTAAAAAAAAAAAAAAAACAATAGAGAGGCAGAGACTGCGGTCAAGTGCGCCGCTGTTCGCTCAGCCGGTGTCAAGCCAGCCGCGCTTTGAAAATGTCGTGCGCCCGTATTACACTGTTTATGGCAGAACCTGAAACTCAGTTTTAGACCAACACTCACTATTGCAATGGGTATAAGCTCCAGCATTTTGTTGCCTGTAGATTAACAACTCTACCTTCCCTTCCCAGTAGTCATTCTCTAACTTCTATAATCCACCGTCCGTCCATCCCCCCCAACTCTCTCTTTTCCCCCCTTTCCTTTTCCGTCCGGTCCAACAAAAAGAACACAAACAAAATTAATATTAATAAAGTTTTGTTTAAATTACAAAAGGGGCTTATAACAACATACATTTTGTGTTCGCTATGATTTATAACCCCCGATTGTAAGAGTAAAATCTGTCTAATACAAGAGGCTCTCAGCTCATATCTGTCTGCTCAGCTGTTGGACAGGACAAGTAAAAAAAAAAATTAAAGCCGCGAGCGGCGTTGGATGGCCCGCAGGTGCTACCCGTCGCCCTAGCCCTGGCCTCTACACGCCACCGCCGCCCTCGCCGCCCACCTCTACGCGCTGCTGTACCCTCCCCGCCCACCTTTATGCACCGCCGCCGCCCCCCACCTCTGAGCCCCCCCACACCCCCCCACCGCCCTCGCAGCCCAACATTTACCCTATCCCACTTGTAGCGTGAAAATCTCAATTGTATGCCAAAATAGCAAAAAAGGTTAGCATGTGGCTAACATGTTAGCTTAACTCAGAAATAGCCCAAAAAACCCCATTATTAGCCAAGTTATCGATAAACGTTAGCATATTGCTAAAACGTTAGCTTAACTCAGAATTAGCCC
>BSAI01000187.1:1157279-1174926 GCA_036245035.1 Adrianichthys oophorus | reverse complement strand
CATGTGATAAAAAGGTTGGTGGGATTTCCAGTTTTAGAAGGAACATGGCTTCTGCAAAATTTTCAGTTTTTATGAATGTTCTATGAATTCATCTTGTTGTATTTATCAGCTGCGTCTTAAAGGCCGATCCGTGAAAATACTGTACGACTTTAAACCGGACCGTGATCACACAGGACACACAGAACAGCTAGTTAGCAGCATAGCCTTAGCGGCTAACAAGCTAGCATCATAGCATTAGCGGCTAACAAGCTAGCATCACACCATCAGTGGCTAACAAGCTAGCATCATAGCATTAGCGGCTAACAAGCTAGCATCATAGCATTAGCGGCTAACAAGCTAGCATTAGCGGCTAACAAGCTAGCATCGTAGCATTAGCGGCTAACAAGCTAGCATCATAGCATTGGCGGCTAACAAGCTAGCATCATAGCATCAGTGTCTAACAACAGCGCTGTCTCCAAATCAACACATTTTATTCATCTGTTACTGCTTTAAATGAAGCAGCTTTATCCTCCAGTTCTGACTGGATCCTGTTAGAAATCTCCACATATTCTGCTGTTTCATCAGACAAACTAAACGCTGCACAGGTGAAGTGAACGGTAAATGGCGTATTCTTATATAGCGGTTCTCTACCTTCATTGAAGGCCCAAAGCGCTTTACAGTCACCGTCCCATTCACCCATTCATACACACATTTATACACTGATGGCGGCTCTGCTGCCGAACACTGGCGCCAACCTTCCATCAGAGGCAATGTGGGGTTCAGTGTCTTGCCCATCTCGTAACCATCCTACAATCTCCTTAGCCCTCTTTTTTCCTCTGTCTTTTGTGCTTACACCCCACCCCCCAACACCCCTCTCTTCTTCTTTCTTCTTATTTTGCGTCTGGTCAAGCAATAAAAGGATACAAACTTAATCGATATAAATCAAGTTTTCCCTAAAATACAAAAGAGGTTTATACTAATATACACCTTGTGTGTCAGACGATTCATACCTCCTATGGTAACAGTAAAATCTGTCCAACACAAGAGGCCTTCAGCTCTGATCTTCAGCTGTTGGACAGGACAGATTAAAAAAACACTTGGACTTGGTTAATTAAGGAGAATCTTTTGACCTTAAAAGATCATCTCAGCCTAAATTGAGTTGTCTCAGTACTAAAATAGCATTTTAAGAAAAAAAATTGTAAATTTACTTTAATGAATCTTCACAAATCAAAAACACCTTTTACTATTCAACAACTTTGATTTATTGTATCTTATCCTGTGTAATATATCTACATACATGTAAAACTATTTTTTAAATCAATATTTATGTCCCCTTATGTTCCTCTTTTTTGTGGAAAAATGTCTTCACCACAGCTATATTTTAAAGCTATCATCTGACCATCATCATCACCAGAACATCAAACTTGTCCATCACTTTGGTCCTTCTGTTTCCTTCACTAACATGTCAATTAAAGTCTCCTCTGACAATCCATCAAACCTTGAAAATCACAGAATAGTTGAAAATGTAGGCACCTATTTAAGAAACGTAAACATGAAAAAAAGTTGTGTGAAAGAGCTTGAGTTTTCCACCACGCAGTAGGTCAAAGACAAAGATGTTGCTAAGACATCATCTGATAAATCATTTTAAGTTAACTTTCCTCAAGCTGGAAATTTGCTGAACAAAGACTTTTTTAAAAAAATGTTTTATTTTTGTTCACTTCTTTCAGTTATGAATTTTCTGATGACAAGATGAAGAACAAAGGTGGTTGGACAGACAGCCGCCTCAGGCAGCGGGTGGAGCAGGTATAGGCCTCATATATTACGTCATTTATCACTGTTTACTCCCACCAACCTTTTCTTCTTTGTGGGAGTTTATGCAGGTGTTTTGGTAAATGGTAAGTTACACATTTGCTGAGCTTTTCTACCATGATTTAGGCCCCCAGTGCTTACTGTTATGCACCCATTCGCCAATATGCCTATATTCACATACTGAATGAAGGCAGGGCTTCAAGGTAAGTCGGGAGCCAGACCACCAAGAGCATTATGGGGACCCTGCGACACATGAGCAGACAAAGCAATCACCAAACCTGCAACCTTCCAGTTAACCGCTCTACTATACGCCATGACCACCTCTTGTTCTGTGAGAGTCTAAAATGTTCGTGCACTATAGAAGACACAAAGCATTTGACCAAAGTCTCATTGTGAAAGTATTCATAAAGGTTTTGGCAGTGAATCTTAATGGCTACAATGATCAAAGAGGAATCAAAAGAAAAACGCCAAAGAATTTCCTCTTATTTAGTGTCATTAGTGTTTCAGGAGATATTCACACATAAACTAGATTTTTATCTTTTGTGTTCAGGGTGTGTTTACATTAAACATTTGGATCCATTCTAACTCATCTAAAATTATTTCCCTTTCTCTAAGTACCTGGCCTCAAAAGACAGTGAATATGTGGACCTGTCAGAGATGGCGGTGAACCTTCAGAGACTCTACAGGTGACCTGGTCTTGTCTGCCCCCCTGCTCTGAGCCCTGGCATGAAGCCTTTCCTGCCTGATGGTGTTGTGGCTGACAGCTGGACTGTGTGGGACGTCTTGCTAACCATGTCTTCTTTCTCCAGAGTTGACTACGGCAGAAGAAACAAGACCGCCTTTAGGATCCAGGTGGAGAAGGGTGAGGCAAACAAGGCCTATAGCTTGATGTTCCTCTGGACTTTAGTGATAACTTACAGTTTTGAAACTCGTGTCAAGAGAGATTAAGTCCAGAATCCTGCCCTTTGACCTTTGGGTACAAGTGCTGTCATGAAAATGCTTGGATCCTAATGGCTCTTTTTCCTGTGGTTTTTGAAGTATATGAAGCAGTCAAGGAGGCATCAGAGCTCAATGACATAGAAAAGAAACACCTCGCCAAGAGAGCCAGAAGCATCCAGAAGGAAGGGTAAGGACACACCCTGACACCAGCTGGAACGAGTCCCAGCTGCGCTTCATGTGTTGGATCCTTTAGGTCAGGGCCTGTAAGTATAGATGCAAATGGACAGAAGTACTTCAGCCATTACCATGAGTTGGGCCTATCTGTCTCCAGCTAAAAAACTGGCTTAAGCCACCTAATGTGAGACAATATCTGTACAGATTTCACTGATATGGAAAGACTTTTTAGAAAATATGCCCATATATAGTTTAACATTTCAATTTTGAATTGAGTAAAAATTCTTAAATTTTAGTTGTGATTTTCAAGTAATTCTCTGTGAGCTGCACATCAATGGAATAAATTAATCTGACTAGATATTAAAGAAACATAACTGAGGTTTTGTCAACTTCCAGATTCAAGGAGTTTGCATAGTGGTCAGACTCGGGCTAAAAATATAATTTAAAGGCTGAATAAAAGCAATCTGCCGCTATTTTAGAATGAAGGGATCAATTAGGTCTGGACCTTGAGGTTTACAAATATGTGATGATTTTAATCCTTCAACACTGGTGCTACATTCTTTCGAGTACCGTAACTCTTTGACCATTGATACAATAATGTAATTCCAGCATGTTCTGAAGCGAAGAGAAGCAGCTGACATGTAAGGAAGTGTTGATGTGTTGATCACAATGTGAAAAGCCGCTCTCTCTGCAATAGAATCATTGACTGTAGAAACAGTGGACATCTCAACCCCTCCCCTCTCGTGTCCCAAACAGGAAGTACCTGCTGGTTCCAAGAATTCAAAATCCCATAGACTTCTATTGAGACATAGACAGTTATTCCTGTCATTTTATTTGTCAGAATAACCATATATTTTTTCTTTCTTGCGAGTTATACAAGTTATAAACTGTGACCAATCAGAAGCCTCAGCAAAAGCATGTGGTGCCCGCTGACCCCACCTCAAACATTTTGATTGACAGCTTCTCCTGAGCTGCTTTCAATTGAAGGGGTGTGAACTTTGAACAAGCTCACTCATGATTGGTGACTGTAGTTCCCCTAAAAACACGACTCAGACTGACTCAAACCAAACTCTGTTGACTGGTTTCACAATGGCAGCGCATGAACAACATGGATAAACAACATACTTTTTATCAACTGATCTGATCTGTTCCTCTTTGCCTCCCGTCTCTGGTGTGCTAGCCTGCTTGGGCCTTCTGAACTTTATATTTTTATTATTTTCAGGTTTTTATTTCTCCCCTCTCTGATTAATGCAGGACAGTAAGCTTTCAAACTTGAGGAAGCGGCTGTCATTCAGACCCAGCTCTCGCAGCAGGAGTGTGCCGGGAGAATCTTTGAATGATCTCACAAACCCAAAAATGGGGACATGATTACAGATGGTTTTGCTGAGCTCTTCAAAATAAATTAACCTGATCTCTCAACGTCCTCCATGTCACCTGTGGATTGTAAATGTGACAAACACAGACACCGCTCAATGTATTGATCAGGCTAAAAACATTAGCTGGTATCTCCTCCTACACGCGGCGGAGAGTCAGACTGAACTCAGCTTTAGAGGCACGGTTTCTGTCGTTTAATTTTGAAAGTCGCACAGTGTGCACGACTGCTGGGTCTTCTTCATTGATGCAACTGCACACTCATTTCTCTCATCACAATTCAGAATAAAGAAACAAGCAGCACCTCGAGCATACACTCTCTTCAGTAGCTCTTTTAGGTGCTTTGCACAATAATGACATTGCTTGACTTTGTGCAGACGGGTTCAGCAAGACGGCTGTCAGATGGCAAACACCAGAAATGTATCCCTGTTGACTTTGGTTTTCGAGATCATGGAGTCTAAACTAAATGAAAACACCAAAACGGTTGTGCGTATAGCTGTGCACATTTCTTCATTATTTTTCTGGTGCGTCCTTTAGGGGGCGCCACTTCAAACCTCCTCTCTTGTCTTTCTCTGGGCCTCATTTGTGGTATCTCCAACCTCACCATCCTTTTACTTATCACTGTTCCTCCCAGCATTGTGTCCAAATTATCTCACTTCACTTCCCTGCATATATATCCAAAACATCTAACATGAGCCGTCCCATGATGTTCCAGCTCCTGATGTTGGTGACACTCTGTTGGTCATATATAATGCCTGAAACCTTTCTCCACCCATTCCAACCTGCTTACACACACTTTTCCCACACGTTCTGTTGTTCTGGACTGTTCATTTCATTTCAAAGTTTTTATTTTGAACAATACATAGAGAGCAACAAAAAAAAAGTAACAAGACAATAAAACAAAGTAAAAACAAAATCTATATACAGTGGTTACGGAAAGTATTCAAACCCCCTTAAATTTTTCACTCTTTGTTATATTGCAGCCATTTGCTAAAATCTTCGAAGTTCATTTTTTTCTCATAAATGTACACACAGCATCCCATACTGACAAACACAGAATCTTTGACATTTTTGCAGATTTATTAAAAAAGAAAAACTGAAATATCACATGATCCTCTGAGTATTCAGACCCTTTGCTGTGACACTCATAGATTTAACTCGGGTGCTGTCCATTTCTTCTGACCACTTTTGAGATGGTTCTACACCTTCATTTGAGTCCAGCTGTGTTTGATTCTACTGATTGGACTTGATTAGGAAAGTCACACACCTGTCTATAGAAGACCTTACAGCTCACAGTGCATGTCAGAGCAAATGAGAATCATGAGGTCACAGGAACTGCCTGAAGAGCTCAGAGACAGAATTGTGGCAAAACACAGATCTGGTCAAGGTTACAAAAAATATCTGCTGCACTTAAGGTTCCTAAGAGCACAGTGTCCTCCATAATCTTTAAATGGAAGATGTTCGGGACGACCAGAGCCCTTCCTAGAACTGGCCGTCCAGCCAAACTGAGCTATCGAGGGAGAAGAGCCTTAGTGAGAGAGGTAAAGAGGAACCCAAAGATCACTGTGGCTGAGCTCCAGAGATGCAGTCGGGGGATGGGAGAAAGTTGTAGAAAGTCAAACATCACTGCAGCCCTAGCAAAAAGCTGCAATATAACAAAGAATGAAAAATGTAAGGGGGTCTGAATACTTTCTGTACCCACTGTACATTATAATTTTTTTTACATCAATAATGTTGACTTAAAGAACTTAGTCTTCAACCATCTCCACCTCTGCACCCTGTAACCTTAAGTTCCTTTTTGGTTCCTCTCATTTACATACAGATAAAGTCTTACTACAGCTGATCTTCATTCATGTCCTTTCCAGAGCAATTCTTTGCCTTTCAAGGTGTTCCTCCGCTTGCTCCCTACTCTCACTACAGATCACAATGTCATCTGCAAACACCATGGTCCACAGAGGTTCCTGTTTAACCTGATCTGTCAGTCTGTCCATCCCCACAGCAAACAAGGAGGAGGTCAAAGCTGATCCTTGGTACAATCCCACCACGAATTTCTCTGTCACACCTCCAGAACATCTCACCACTGTCTTCCAGCGCTCATCCAAGTCCTGCACAACTCCAACATTCTTCTGTCACTCCAGACTTTCTGATCCAAGCCACAGCTCTTCTCTCTGTATTCAGAGCAAGAATGGCTATTTTAACAAAAATAATGACTGAGTAATAACTGTCTATTTCTCAGTAGAGGTCTGTGGATTTTTGGTTTTTGAGGCCAGCAGGTACTTCCTATTTGGAACACAAGGAGGCAGGGGTTGTGCTGTCCACGGTTGATGATACACTAAATTATGTGGACGCACTGCTTGATGCTTGTCCAAAAACGTTTTTCTATACTTCAATGCTCAGACATGTGTGGGAAGAACTCCTGCCAAATGTTTTCTGCCTGATCACTAGGGGTTATCAGGATCGTATGGATCACTGGATTTGGCACACATTTGTACCGCGGGTCCCCTACTCCCCACGCCCAACCGCCGGCAAGCATAATTTAAATTCATTTTCCAATCAAACAACACACAAATTGCGCCTCAAACTTGCCGTCTTTATTTTAACATGCACCAGAGTCACTGCCTGATGATTGTCCAAAAGTGAGTATAAAAAAATCATACGCGAGATCAGGTTTATTTATTTTGAAGAGTTCTACAAAAAACGTCGGTAAACACGTTTCAACGTCCGGTTTGTTAAGGTCATTCAAAGATTGTCCTGCTATGTGGATGTCTCTCTGTACTGCGGAGAAAGTCGCTGATGCGTGTGTGCTTGGGGGGGTCATTGCAGCAGCTAGGGACACAGTAAAGAATTTAAAATTGTAAATTATTTCTGTGCTTCTCCTTTTTTAACATCTTCACCATGGTCTTTTCAATCCAGCTGTGTTTGTATATGTGCAGTGATGGTGACAGCAGCTCAACGGACTCCACTGACCAGGATGACGGTTTCCACAACAACACTGTAAGTGTCTGATGCTCGATGGAGCACCTGGGATTTGCATGGGATTTTGCTGAGGATTTTTCTGTACTTGATTTGATTTGAAATTATTTATTTCAGTTAATCAGGCAAGAATAACATATATGCAACACAATCATCAGAGGTTTGCATCCATAAAAACATGTCAAGCAAAGGGTAATTAGGCATCAAATTGTAGATTACTTGAAAGGAAGTGGGAGGAAACAAATTTATATAATCCCACCCCGACTCCACCACACCATTTACATTGCATTTGTTATCAATATTCAGTTTGCTACTTATGATCAGATGTTAATACAGTACCAGCATTGATTTAGGTCATTAAGCATCCTTAAGTAACAATGAATTACACTGCTATGTAGGCCTGCACAATAAATCTCAAATTCCTCATCATCACGGTATCAGCTCAGTGTGGTATGCAAACCGCAAAAGGAGGCATAAGTGGTGATAAGTGGTCTCCGGTTGCACACATGTTAAACTCTCTCTTTGTAGTTTAAAGTAACAAACCAATAAAGCCCTTTATGCATTAAACCAATGGTATGGACCTCTTTGTGTCATTGACCAATCACTGGAGTCCTTTAATGCTAGATGCCAGCCTTCTGCATGGTGCAGGAGTATGAAAAAAAACTTTTCCTCACGTGACTGAACAAGACTTGCGATGGCTGAGAGCAGCACCTCAGAAAATGTGCTCATGGTGAAAAAAAAAAAGCATGTTGGGTGTACAGCTGATCCCCTACCCCCCACCTTCTGGCACACATCATTTAAATCAATTTTCAGATTAAACTGCATGCAATTCGCGCATCAAATTGTCGTCCGTCTATAATTTAACGCGCGTCAAAGTCACTGCCTGATGCTTGTTGAAAAGTGTGTCTAAAAAGTCAGACACTCCTGCCATGTGTGGGAGGAGTTTAACTCATTAGACGTGGATGATGAAGATCAGGTTTATTAATTCTGCAGAGTTCTACAAAAAACATTGATAAACATGTTTCCATGTCCGGGTTTTTGAGGCCATCCAAAGATTTTCCTGGTATGTGGATGTCTCTGTCCTGTGGAAAAAACCGCGGCTGCTGCGTGTGCTCAGTGAGGGGGCGGGGAGTTTATTGCAGCAGCAGGGGACACGGAAGAGTTTAAAGTTGTAAATTCTTCCATCCATCCATCGCATTTATTTTAGAGATGCAGCTCCCAATGATGCGCTATTGTTGATATGAGTATATTTCCTTTTTTTTAAAATAGAAATTTTATGAGATCAAAGATGTTATTAGTGTTTTTATAAATAAGCCTCAAAGAGCACAATTTGGATGTAATATGTGTGTGTTTTTGTGTGTATATATGTGTGTGCATTTGTAGTGTTGTGGGTTATGGATTACAAAGTAACGAATTACTGTAATTTAATTAATTTTGTCAGTAACGGAGTAACGTACCAAATTACAGTTCAATTTTTTGTAATTAATTACAGGTACTGGACTATAGTAACCCCTGTTACTATGTTACTTAGGTAAATGTCAGAGAATACAAAACCTGACGTGTTATATTTTTTTTAGTTCTTCTTTCATTTCGTTACTGATGTGACAGGGGTGTTAGCATCCCAGACAAGAAATCTCTTCCGGAAACAAAAACACAGCACCACAGCATTGTTAATTCCTGATTCATCCATCCATTTATTGAGGTCGCTACCGCTGCGACAGCATGGACATCCTGGAGTCTTGGCACTTCTCGTTTTGCGCCTTGAAATACAAAAAACTCCTTCAATGTTGTGCCATCTGCTTTCACTGGCAACATTACGGTGAAATGAGATTTCTCATGACCGGATCTTTTTATGGTAATATTCCTGCTACTGATTGATTCGACTGTTGTAGGTCCAGACATGTCAAACCAAACGGATGTCTCATCCATGGTAATGATTTTGTGTCTTTAATTCCATCTGCAGTTCGTTTACTGGCAACTCGCATGACAAAAGAAACTAGCTTGTTAGTCACTTGTTCTGGATCCTTCTGAGCCAACATTGTCTTCTGACGGAGCGATAGGTAAAGGCGTTTCATAAATTTGTCAAGCCAACCAGCACTGGCTGCGAACTTCTCCTGACTCTTTGAAGGGTCATCAATCTCTGTGTGAAAAATCCTCTTCGCTTTAGCTGGAATCATTTTCCAGGAGACTCGTGCACCTTTCAGCCTTTGCTCAATAATCCATGTTAACACGAGCTCTTCTAATTCTTCGTACACTTTATTTTTACCTCCACTAGACAATCTTTTGCTAGTTGTTGCTCCTTTTCCTGTTGCAATTTTCTCCATATCACCCATCTGCGTGTGCCCTTTTCAGATGCGTTTTGGATCCACCCCAAACTGTTGGGCAGATTCCTCTCCAGAGTGTTCGTTGGTATATGCCTCCGCACAAATCTTAAAAGCTCAATCAAATTAACATTTCTTGGTCATTGCTACACTAGCTTATAACATAAACTGTTACCATAGAGACTCTCCGCCTCACTCCAGGAAGATGGGCAGATCTTAAAAGAGCCTGGCTACTATTAGAGACCGGCATCTAATAGACAAGTGCCTGTTATTTCACAAATCAATTCTAATGTTTTCAAGTTTTACAGAACAAACATCAAATTAACAAACATTTTTGTCAACATCCTGTGAATAATCTAGGAACTAAAAGCAAATTCTCTGAATTTCTTCTGGTTGTTTAGACTGTTGCTGCTGTGAAGGTCTGAACTTTGTTGTTTTTCTGGAGAATTATTCTTTATTTCAGTCTGAGATTGAACATGTTTGATGGCACTGCTTCAGGTGATAAAAAGGTTGGTGGCATTTCCAGTTTTAGAAGAACATGGACATTACTCTGTTTTTGTGGGATTTTAAATAACTAAAATACCTTCACACAGGAGATGAAATTTAATTTTGCAGTCAGTGGCCAAGTTGGCCAGTTGATAAAATCTATCGGTCAAACATATATTTTAAAATTCTAACACTATTTTACACAGAAATACCTCAGACATTTAACTTTTTTTTAAAAATGTTTCTGATTTTTTTCGTAAAATGAAATAGCATCAAAGTATTTTATAAATGGTATGAACACATCTTTACTGTTTTCTAACTGTACAAACATGCTAGTAGTAGTAAAGATTTCCTAATTCTGATCATATTTTATTACAAATCAGAACAAAAAACTCCTGAAAACAGTGAAATGTTTTGGGTTCTTCTCATTATAAATTATTATTGAGTTTAAAGCTGCAGCTTCAAGGAGGATTGAGCACAACATCTGACAGGTCACAGTGCCCCCACCCCCTGATTACGTAACACTTTTGTTGGGTAACTGTCATAAAAAATGACTGTTCTTCCACTGTGTATGGTTAGTCTGTTATCCTGGTTTCTCAGTTGGAAATTATGTGAACCGGAACTTATTACTCAGAACAGATATTATTCAGAAGTATTTGTAGCACTTATAACCTATAGGTAGATGATGCTCACTTGTCTCATCTGCAGGAAGGTGTTTTGGTTCAAAAGAGTACCATTCTTTTTCCTCTTTGTCTCATTCAAAAAACATTTTTCTTCATTGTGTGATGTCCATTACTAATTATTTTGCATTTGTTTCCAGCTCAACAGCACTCTGACTTCACTGTACAGACGGGGCATCTCCATTCCCAGTGGTCCTCCTTGCAGAAGGGCTGGCTCTCAAAATGCACGGATGCAGGTTTCCTCTGGAGGCTGGTTCATTGACAAAGCCCAAGGTCCCACCAGCAGCAACACCCTCATTGACCTGTGTGAAGACGAGTCAATTGATGGCCGTGTACGTAACCAAGTTATAAATGAATATAGTTGTGATAATCTGTTTTCATTTTGAACATTTTAATTTTCTTGCAAAGGCAAATCACCTTCAGTTTACAGTGCAATAGATACATTGGTTATGCCTCTTCATTATTACCAAACAAACATCAAAATAAAAAGTGAAAGGGAAAAGAAAGTAAATAGAAATACAAGCACCATACCATTTTACCTATCATTGTAAATTGTTAAAATATTTAACAATTTACAATTGTTTCTTGTAGTAATGCTATTTGAGAGTTATCTCTTTAGCTTGGACAGAGTTTTCCACCCTTTAACTGGACTATGTAACCACTTTATACTAATCATTACCAAGCTTAAAGCCTTGCTTTTCATTTAGGTAATTGCTTCATTAGCAACTTTAGACATGTGGTATGGTCCCCCAAATTCGAGAGACAGCAGGCGCTGCAAACAGCTTCGACTTGCTTCCGGTGGCACACCTGACTAGGTCACGACCAAATCTCGTTGGTCGCGAAATTTGAAGCGACCCACAGCCGTGAGCTGTGTCCAACGAGCCAGCTCACTGAAGCTTCAATGCCATTTTATGCAGTGAAATTGAGCGTCGGAGCGCCTTTTGACGTGGTGGATTCCTTTTGTCCCACTATATGATCCTGCAGCTCTCAGTAGAGTGAGTTTAGTTTATAAAATGAGCAGATATGTGGCTGAACGCTGACTTCTGCTGGAAGCTGGTCGCAGCTGACAAGCTGTCACTGCCGTGTTCCTTCCTCGGAACAGAATCCATGAGTGAGGCGAGCCCGGGAAGTTTCAACTTAGAGTCATAAGATTTTATTATTTCCTCATCAAGTCTCCCAACACAACCACGAGAAAAACATTTTTTTCTGCTTCTGTCAAATAACTGCAGGACTGTCCCGTTCTCGTACGAAGGTTTCTGCCGCACACAGAGGGTTTTAGTTTAAAGTGTCCAGCACCAGAGGACCATGACCAGCTTCCTGAAGCTGTAGCTGGTCTTTCATTCATTCATTCATTTCCAAACCGCTTTGTCCCTTTCGGGGTCACGGGGTTGCCGGAGCCTAACCCGGCTACTCATGGGAAAGGCAGGGGATACCCCTGGACTGGTGGTCAGTCTGTCGCAGGGGCCACAATCACACACCCATACACACTCACATCCACACCTACGGACAATTTAGAGTAACCAATGAACGGTGGGAGGAAGCCGGAGTCCCCGGAGAAAACCCACGCATGCACGGGGAGAACATGCAAACTCCACACAGAAAGGTCCCCCAGCCAGGACTTGAACCGGGAACCTTCTTGCTGTGAGGCAAGAGCGCTAACCACTGCGCCACCGTGCAGCCCTCTTTCATTTGTGTGTTCCTAAAATGACAACGTCTGATCGCGTTGGAGCGTTGATTTCCGAGAAGTTCGTTCATCTCTGATAATAAACACATCAAAGGATTTGACCCGCTTATACAGTGTTCATTCAACAAGGAAACAAATAATCAAATATTAGTACTGTGTGACCAACTAGCCAGCTCACTGAAATTATAATGTCATTTTATGCAGTGAAATTGAGCGTCGGAGCGCCTGATCACGTCATTGTAACGAACGTTTCCCACATTTAGCAGGTCCACAAACACCTCAGTCGTTCTCTGTGTTGTGTTCAGTTAGGAAGGACGAGGTGACTTTGGCTTCACTCTGGTTTATTCTGGTATGAATAGAAAAAACAAATACATGACTGCAGGTCTCCAGAACATCAATACCTTCCTAAGCAGAAACTCTCACACAAGACAACACAAACCTGCAAGTGCTTGATTTATTCTTGTTGTTGTTCACCTTTTGGAACATCTTGCCAGGGGTCGCTACAGTGAATCAGCTTTCACTCATACGTGAGATTTTTACGCCTGATGTTCTTCCTTACAGAACCCAATATTTTATCTGAACTGGGGACTGGCACAGAGAAACCCACATCCAGGTTCCCTTGTGATTACGTAGTTAGGACGTAGGCTAAAAGGTAATGCCAAAGGACCCACACTGGATGAAGCTTTGATTAAGCCCCCTGGGAAGGGAGCCCCAGTTTCCCACGCACCAGTCTTTCAGTCTGGCAGGACACAAAGTCTGGACGTGGGTCTGGTTTTCTTTAAGGGTTCTGTGTACTTGAGCATACTCTGTTCTCTTGTTTAGGATGAGAAGGGGTAGTTGTGGTCCAGGGTAAATTTCTTAACCATTCCACATGAATCCTTGCTGCCATGCCTTTCGGATGATTATTTCTTTTGCTTTGCAACGTAACAGTTTAACCATATTTGAACGTGACGGGGCTTCGACAGAGGGCAGAGGGGTCCAGAAAGCAGTGGACCCGTTCGGTGTGAAGTTCTGTCTCCCAGTTCTAAGCACTCGCGTAGCACTTTCTCCACAACAGGAATAGCAAAAGTAAAAGTAGTAGCTTGGATATTTCTCTACGTTTTCTTGCTATGATGATATCAGCTTGGGGTTATGAGAAGCTGTAAGCTAACAGGAGTGTAAACAAAGGCATGCTGGGATATTAATGTAAGGCTACTTCCACGCCCACAATCCAGAGGTGAATTTCTAATGAGCTCCTGCTGCTCTGCAGGAAATATGTCTTGAAAAACAACACAGGCTTTTTGACCACTGGGAACAATCTTACAAAAAAAGATAAAAATCGAGTTGGAGTGGGACTTTAACTCTGGAATGAGCTTTCTCTGCAGGTCCGAGAAACTCCTTCTGCTTTGAAAACTATTTTAAAGTGATGAATGTATCAGCTTTTCTTCCAGCAGGGGCTCTGTGTTTTTATATACACGAAATGTCGTTCACAAATCCATTACATGATTTTGTACACTTCGATATGCAACTGAGAATATCTAGCAGTTGGTAGGTGACTGCCCTACCACTGATCCACAGCTGCTTATTCCTTGGTTCTGCATTCCCTGTTTTGTTTGAGAGAGCTTAAGTGAAAGCTGACGGTGATGCCAATGAAAAGAGTTTCCGTGGATACAGGGCCATTTTTCAGCTTGCACCATGGACATGCTTGATGCTCAGCAGGGTGTGTAGACTCGTCATGCCGTTGTCTGAGTCCTCCTGTCTACTCCAAGGCAATTTCTAGAAAAAGATATTGCTCCTTTTTTCTGCACAACTTTTTTAATAGACTAGTTTTTCTGTATCAGCTGCTGAAGACATCACGGATTTCTGACAGCTTGTACAACACACATGTCATCTTTTGAAGCCAGCAGTCTTAGAAAGTGGCTTGTTTTCAAATACATTTTGCTTTCTGTCCACGCAGACTGAAGTGGCCTCATCTGAGCCGGACAGGATTCTCAAAAAGTCAAGAAAAAGGACAAAGAGCTCAGCAGATCCAACTGAAACTCAGCCTCAGAACCATAGAGGCAGTTCAGGTAATCCTCCTGACAGAACTGCACTTCATCTGGCCTCATCTGTGGTGTGTTACACAATAACTTTGTTTTCAAATGTTTAACTTCTTAACACTTCATTTTTTCTTTCAGCTAAGTGGAAGCCTTCGGAGCTGCAGCATCCCTGTGTGACATTTGAGGACGTAGGGGGAAATGAGGAGGCCTTGACGGTGAGTGTGTCTGCAGCGACATCTCATGGAGGAGGGAGTTGTATGGAGATAGAATTGGGACTTTAGTTTTCAACTTTTAACTTTCGTTTTGTACTTCTAGCGAGGGGAGGAGGGCTCCTCGCAACCAAACTTGATTATGTTCACTTAGTCCTCAAAGCTAAGTAACGTAATAGACACTAAAATGTTTATTTTAGTTTATTTACTTAAATTTCAGGAGTTGTGAGAATTATAAGCACTAAGCGAATATAATGAAGTTTGGTTGAGAGCGGTGCAGAGCCCTCCCCTCCTCTAGCCATGATAGGATGGAGATTCTGGAAGTATGATTGGTTGGGTTGGAGGTCATTGGTTTTTACAGTAATGACAAAAATGGTAAAAATGTTTTGATGCTTTTGTTTTGTACCTGTAGCCTGGAACTTGAAACTTGTGTTTGAAATGTGTTCAAGTTACAAAACATTAACTTACAAGTACAATACGTAAGCCAGAAGTACAAGGCAAAAGTTGCAAGAAAAAAACATGACTTACAAGTACAAAAGTAATGTCCAGATTCTTACTCAAACGAATTGGTGCTACACACAGTTTTGAAGAACTACCTCTGAATTTGGGTTCTTCAGCTCATCTTATGGAAACAAGGTGTCACTTTTCTCAGGAGGTGTGCAAGCTTCTGATCCACATGCGTCACCCGGAGGTGTTCCAGCAGCTGGGTGTGGTTCCTCCACGAGGTTTTCTGCTCCATGGGCCCCCAGGCTGTGGAAAAACGTTGCTGGCTCAGGCTGTGGCAGGGGTGAGGATCCTGTCAGCTTAAATCCATGCCGTTTTCTTTAGGGGTTTAATGAATCACAAAACTGACGGTTCGGACTGTGTTTTAGAGTCACGCTTTGGATCATTTTTCTGAAAAAATAAAATAAAAAGGCAACATGACTAGATTAAAGCTCAAAATATATTGTTTGAAAAGTTTGACAACATATATTTAAAGAAATAAATATATAGGGCAGGATGGAAAAAATATGTGAACTCCAAGTTAAGTGACTTCTCCAAGAGCTAATTGAAGCTAGGAATCCGCTAACCTGGAATCCAATCGATGTGATGAGACTGGATGTGTTGGTTAAAGCTCACACCAGTTTTGAGTTTCAAGAAGCATTGCCTGATCTGAACTGTGCCTCACGCATAAGAGCTCTCAGAAGATCATCAATCAGAATTGTAGAGTTGCATGTAGCTGGAAAGGGTTATAAAAGAGCCTCTAAAACCCTCCATGTCCACGTTTCCACGGTAAGACTCACCATGTACATACAACTGGAGAAGGTTCAGCTGCTACTCTCCCTAGATGTGGCCGTCCTGTAAAGATGACTGTGAGAGCACAGCGCAAAGCTAAAAACTTCAAGAAATCTCTGGCACATTTGAATGTTTTTGTGGACCCATCTACTATAAAGGTGCATTCTGACAGAGTGTGGCCCGCCCCTCTCTCGCTTCAAATTCGCTGCTCCCCGCGTGGCCAAAAATGTGTTCTCTAAGCTCGCCGCCTCGTTGGCGTGTGGGAGGAGCTAATAGCTAATGGTGTTGATCACTACATGAAGCTTTGATTGTATCTCATTTACAGTGCATGAAAGACACGGTTGATGTTTAGAGATCACAAAAAAGTTAAATTCAGTCATTAAATAGCAAACACTCCTAGGTAGTGCTAGGGACCTGCAGAGAGGAAATGTTAAATTCTGGAAAATATTTGTATTTTTAAAGGGACAAGTGTTATAAAGTCCTTTTTTTTAGACTTTTTATATATTAATTAGCTGGCAAATCTGTTTAAGAAAGCTGGAAAATGTCAAATTTCACCAGATTTTATTCACCGTCTTAAGTTCAGAGCGGCTGATCAGAAAACTCTGATGAACCAGCATTGCAGCAGCATTTAAACGCATCACTTACGCACGAATCTGGGAGACGTGAAAAGAGTCTCAAATCAGATTCGTGTGTAAATGTGGTTTTGTGTGTGCGTAACAAGTGATTCGTGCATATTTTTAAAGATTTGTGCGCGTAGTTAGTTTCAAGCTGTTGTAATTTGAAGTTGTACACGTCGAAATTGTATTTTGTATTTTTTTTATTTTGTAATTTTTGTACAAAATGTTTTGTATGAGTTACATGTCAAGAATTACGCACGCACAAACCTAAAGTTACGCATAAACCAAGACAAGGCAAGCTTATTTGTATTGCACATTTCATGTACAAAGACGATTCAAAGTGCCTTATCAAGGACGACGCACACACAAATCGCAGTGATACTTATTTCTCTCCATAACAGTGATCTCTTAGACGGCTATTTTTCTTACATGAGATTCTTTGAAAATGCCCACTCCACCTGGTGATTGTGAGAAGTGCTGCCCTATTCTCTGTTTCCGAAACAAAGGTGCTCCTACAGGTCTGGTCACTGAAGTCCTCATCTGTCTGCTGCTATGTTTCAGGAGCTGCAGCTGCCTCTGTTAAAGGTGTCGGCGCCGGAGCTGGTGTCCGGAGTTTCTGGAGAGTCTGAACAGAAGTTAAGAGAGCTATTTGACCAGGCAGTGGTCAGTACTTGCTCCTTCTTTTCAACATCTGTCAGATGACTGTCAGACACAAGTGAACTGATATAAAAAGTTGCAGAAACCCAGTTTACTTCCCACAACTACTCTTGGAATGCTGAGGTTAGGGTAAAAAAAGCACTGTAGAACTTCTCATGTCTTTTCAGTTGATAAATTCTGCAGTTGTTTACATGTATCCATGCTGAGAGCAGCAACTGCAAGCATCATGCTGTCTTGGAAAATCAGGGCTTCAGCTCCAGTCTTTACATTCTTTCGTCTACCGTAAATGTTCAACTGTCATTCCAGTGGAGTCTGTAGCAGAGAAAAGCAGCCTTGGGCTGATATGCAGCGCTGTGCAGTTGTGAGCTGCAGCACACTGTGTTGTATATCGATGCAAAACCAGAAAGAAAAAGACGCTTTTTTTCCACGTCAGAATCCGCTGATTCACGTTTGAA